>RJWM01022847.1:0-33038 GCA_004363535.1 Dasyprocta punctata | reverse complement strand
GGAAAGCATACTTGAGGAAAACCAGAATAGCGTTTTAAAGGATGTTACAATCCTCAGAAGCGGAGACACTGCGGAATTTATAACTATTTCCTGTATGCGTACTATTCAAATACAGCACATATTTTACACATTCTTCCTCTCCAAAGATAATACATATTATATGCAATACATATTCTATATTTACTCAAAATACACAGTATATAAGTTGGTCCTAAAGAGCAATATGATTTCTCTGTCACTAACCTGGGTAATCTCTTGACTTCCCTAATAAATACAGTCCCTATTCTGCGTCATAAATAATGAGATTTACATTGAAAGAATCCATGATTGGCAGAAGTATGATCACCAAACCATGAAAAGAAATCTCATTTCACAGTCAAGATAAGAAAAGTGAATATCTAAGTAATGGGAAATTCCATGAGGTGATTTACCATGTATACAAACAAGGGAAATATATATATTAAAAAATAATGCCAATTTAGATTTCCCTCTCTATATTTACATAACTTCTAAAAGAAACCAAGTCAAAGAGCAAAAACTCTGTTATGTAGAGACCCTAGAACAAAATTGCCTGGCTACTTCTCAATCCTTTCTACTAAGATTTTGTGTTCACCTTTGATGTTCTGGACCCTGCCGTAAAAACACAAAAGACTTCATTCCTGTAAATCAAGATTTCAAGAAGAAAATGATGCGAGTTTTTATGAAAAATTTACCTCTGACTTTGAGCAAAGTTGTGTCATAGAAATACCTATATTTATATGTAATGCAAATATACCCTGTTCAAAATGAATAGTGGAAAAATCCTTAACATGATAAGAATCTTATGGGGAAGACTGAAATAATTAGGAAAGGGATGCACTTCCCCTAAAGAATTGTACAGCAAAATGTCTGTAACTAGTCTAGTCACTTATGCCACAGTTTTCCAGCAAGCGCAATTCACTGGAGGAAAGGATTTCACTTGGTGGTATGTGTGTGTGTGTGAAGAATGCTGAACTAGGTAGTAGAAGAAATGGCAAACTGTCCCTGTATTTTTAATTTAACACTGTGCTCTTGTAACACTAATATGAATTAATGTGGCAAATTTTTAGGGCAGAGTGAAATTTTTAATAAATTAGTAGGCATTCATTTTGTTCCTATAGAAAAAAATCTGATGAATGAACTGGTTTTAATTCACACTGAATTTTACCAAATTGAAATTCCTTAGACTAAAGCATAAAGGCAATGTTAACACATGTACTACGCATACTCTGCCAAATATGCAAGTAAATGCCCTCCATCTTCAGTGGCAAGCTTGAAAATATACCAACCTAAATGTATTAATGAATTATTACTAATAGTAGGAAATAGCTTTTTATTATTCATTTAAAAATTTTTGTAGACTAAATGAAATTATGTGGATTTACTTTTACTTAGGTTATCATTAAGATTAAGTTTAAATATAAATTATATGTATTTTTAAAAATATTTTTGCTTTATTTAGTACTACAATAAAACAGATAATTTCCACTAATTTAATCTAAATACCATACCGGATTCTGTTCTAACATAACGTGCTAAATTTATCTGGAAAGCAGTGATCACTATATTATTAATAGATTGTTGTCTTTCATACAAATACACCGTAAGAGTGGTACAGAATGATGAAAGTCAATGACATGCATTTAAAAATACATAGACTTATAGCACTAAGTGTAAAATATGATTACCAAGAAAAAGTAACACAAATATGAAAAGTAACAAACTTTTAAAAATTGTTCTGGAAACTTTTTGTTTAGTAAAACAGTGAATACAAATTCAGAAATGCCCAGCAATTTTCCTGAATAGATGTTCTTTTGGGCCCTGATTTCTTTATGACTTATCTTTCACTCATTACTGCTGCAAGAATTAGAAAGGAATTGCATGTAAGAAATATTTATTAAAACATACCAACACATTACCATAAATATAAAAACATTTTAATGTATTTTCTTAATTTACAATAAATTCAAAATGACAGAGTTAAAGAAAAATCTAAGAAATAGCATGATTTAATCAGAATGGAAGAAAAAAAAGATTGCCATGTTCCAGGGTCTAAAAAAATGAGTCACTTTTAAAAGGGAATATTGACTTTTTAAGTAGAGTTTTGAGTAAACATGAATTTTACAAATAAAATTCGTTTGATCTGTTTGCAGGCATATTCACTTCAAAGTTCAGTTTCATCTTAATATTTATCTATATCCAAGGGTGAATAAATTACAAGCTTAGTTTTCATCTTATGTATCTTACAAGTCATAAGAAGGGCCAGGGTTTAGTAGGTTACAGGAATCAAAGAAGAAGCACCGAGAGAGAATGGTTCTCATTGTATGCTCCAAAGCTCTGATAGAGGAATTCTGGAGCTTAGAGAACCTCATATTCAGTTTTCCATGAACAAAAACTGAATTTTATGCATCTTTTTTTCTGTCTGAATATGTCTTTGCCCAAGCCTGATCATTTCATTCCTGTGGCACGGTGGTTTTCTAGACCCTGTTGTACACGTAATAGACCAGATGGTGAGCATGATGTCAAGAAGTGACCAGAGATTAGCAAGAGGATGATTTTGATGCTGTTGATCAGTGTGATTTCTATTTATTCAGAAAGCACTGCATGATTTGCTTACAGTTTATGGAGAAAAAAATTAACAATTGAATAGTGGTGAAATTCTGCGGTTGACTGAAGAGGTATGAGAGGGATTTGGGAAAGCAGTCGATAGTCTTCTCGACAAGAAAAGCTGAAAGATCACATGCTAAGAATTACCTTACTTGATCTTTTCCAACTCTTCCTCATTAGCATTGTCTGTAAATGAAATAAAGCATTTTCATTATCTTTTCACTCTAGGACAGAACAGGGAGCCCCTTGTTTTCTAGAGGAAATGTAATATGTATTAGTTTGTTCAAACAGCAAACCGATTCCAACAACAACTACACAGAATGAGAGTTGTTTTTCACACACACATAGCTATAGAAGCACCTTTAACATTCAAACAGTCTTTCTAGTGAGTTCATTTGCTGTATTCTTGGTACAAAGAAATGGGACAGTATATTTTAAATAGAATGGAAAGCTTGAAATAGCTTAATTATTTAATGGGAAATATACATTGAGTCTCCTAATTCACAATTGTTCATGCTGGTGGTGTGAGCTGAGGAGATATTTGACTTTACACGATATATAATAATCCTTCCATTCAAATACATTAAAAATCTGTTGCATTGGTGGCATCTTAGAATTGTCGCTACTCGTAGATAATCTTTCCCATCAAAGTCTACAAATACTTTCAACTGAGAAAAATGGTTCACATTGTGATGATTATTGGTGTATCTTCCTGCTAAATCTTCATCTAAAATATATACTTCAAGCTATTTTGTTTGTGGAAGAGGTATCTATGGGCAAATGTTTTAAGTAATGTTCTGGAGATTTATGATGAACGTCTAAGATCATTGGTCTCTTGAGTAAGGTAAACTATTAACACTGAAAAAATTTTTTAAATATCTTCTCTTTACTGTTAAAAAATTCTCAGTACATACTGAGGTATTAATCTTTTGGATTCATCTCTTTACCCTGTCTTAGTTTTATCATTACCTTCAAGACAGATGAAATGCAGATTGGGGAATATTCAAAGCAAAAAAAAATATAGCTTATAGAAATGCTTGCCATATTTGTACAAAGAAGTGTGCTGACACATTAAAAAATTATCTGCTATAGCAGAATCCCTTATAAAAAAGGATCATTTGAGAAACCTCTCTCTCATGGTTTACAAAAATACAAGGAAAATATTTTAATGTAAGACTAAAACAACCTTCGTCTTAAACCTGTAGAGGTTCTAGAGCAGGAAATAAAAAAATCATAAAAATTTCAAAGATAATAATAACATTCTTTTTTTCCAAAGATAGTACTTTTACAGGGTATATTTTCTCTACATATATTTCATGCTAAATATTAATGAAAACAATGAAGAGTATAAGATTTCCTTTTTCAGATGGAACCATGAGACTACAAAGCATTGTTATCGATACTACTATAGAGACATTTTATGCTTTCCAAGTAGTAAGATCCAATTCATTTTGAAGCAAGAAATCCCAGCATTAGGTTGTGGAAATAGACAACTGATGGACATATAATATAAGTTTACTGTTGATGTCAAATTAGTCACCATTATCATCACTAATGCTGCCACTACCACCACCATCAAAAGGCAACTAGAATCCAAATTCTTTAGTGGCGCTCCATAAATACAAATACTAATATAAATTCTTTAGTGGCATGCCATGCGAATATAAAAACTGTCCAATTAAGAGTTCAATAATAAATGCTCAACTTTCTTAGAAAGCAGACTTGAAATGGAAAAAGTATAATTTCCAAAAACAACATTCTGAGTCAAATCAGTGAAGAAAATTAAATCAAAACGTAAAACCACTTAACTCAGGGTCATGTATCTTCATTATCTGGCATTTAAGAATCTTACAAAAAATCCCATCTTATAAAAAACCCCGTGCTTTGAAAAAGGCAATTAGAACATGAAGAAAGATGGAATTTCATGGCAACACTCTTACAAAGATTCAACCCATTGGTCAAAATCACATTCCTGGCTCAGAAGCATTGCACGTAATTAACCTTCTATCTGTAAATCAATATACAGCTGGTATTTTTCTTGTTTTTCAAAGTAAAAATCAGGCCACATGGCCGATTTTTCTGATTGACAATCTGAGACAAGTGAAAAGTCAGTGATTCCCTAAGTATAAATATGAACGATTTGACAGTTATGAGGACCAACTGATTATTTTCCTGATTTGGGATCTAAAGTTTTACTATTAAATCCAGTCATCTCAAAATTGCCACAGATTTTATGACAAACATCGGCCTCTTTAGTCAAATCTACTAGATAAAGTGATGCATTTCATATCCCACGCCTAAGTCTTTTCTTCTGTTTAGGTATTTATTTGAAATAGATTCAATAAAACTGCAAACTGTAGAAAACTTTAAAGCAAATGAATTTAACAAACAAATTACTGATGTGGTTATTTTTGCTATCTGTAATGTGCTAGAGAAGAAAGATTGGAGAATGTTAAAGATGAAGCGAATTCTAAAAAAATAAAATTTTATTTTTACTCTATGATCTTAACTTCAGCTGAGAAACATATGAATTCATTTTTACAAGTATCCATAACTAATATTATATCAAATAGTATGATATATAATTTAAATTCTTCATTAGTGCTCAGCCTTCCTCAAAGCCACAAAAAAGAAATAACATAACATCTGGTCTGTGACATAGCTGTGGAAATGACTGTTTTTAAAAGATTTCAAATTTCAATCCACTTTTCACTTCGTTCTTTTGTGGCAGGGATTTTTTTAGATAATTATATTGCTAATACACATGAAAACTGCAGAACAGGTACTATAATTACATATTCAAATTTTGCAAATGGATATATCTTCAAATTCTGACTGTGTAATAATTCTGAAAAATATAAAGATTAAACCAAAGTTAATCTATCTATCTATATGTATTTTAAACTCATTATATAGAATTAGGATCAATTCATATGTTTCTTTAATTTTTCTATGTTTTAGTCTTAACCAAGCAATTTGCATGTGGTAGGTTATTTGAGAGAGCGTGTAACACAGATTAACTCACTTTTATTTCACAAATTCTCCAATGAAGAAAGCTGTGGACTGAACTCTGCTAGAAAAGAGCCAGAAAGAACTCAAACACACCATCAGACACAAATACCATATATAGGACACACAGGTATGGACTACACATTTTTTCAGGTTTGAAGTAGGACATGCAATCAAAACAGAAATGACAGTTGTGCCATGCAATGAATCGGCCTTCCCCTCGTGATGTTTTGGTTTCTTGTACACACAATGCTGAAGAATTAATTAATGTATGTATCTGCTCACATCTGGGATTTTTACAAAGACTCCATCATGAACTCATGGAGATTTTAAGTACATTTTCTGTTACTCATATTACGCTTCTGAAATTGCTGTAATTAGGTGCTGCGTGTTTTCAAGGCTTTAGTAGTGTTGGTAGGCTGATAGTTTTTCTAACTCATTCTTTAGTTTTACTTATTTCCAGAAGTGGCAATCCATATAAGGAGAAATCATCTCAACTGCATTATTCATGGAATATATTGTCAATATTTTACAGTGCATAAAAACTCTCAAGATATCTGAGAAATTTTCACCTTGCAATACCAAATATTCTTTAGTTCCAGCTCTTCTCTTCTTATTTTTCATAGCATTTTCTTAATGTTAATTTTCTATTTCCTATCTGATAGTTTACCTGTTAAAGGCTCTTAAAACTCATCTCTTCCATTCTCCATTTTAATATTTATAAAATATTTAGTAGGACTTAATGAAACGCTGGCATAAAAATAATGTGATTTTTGAACTAAAGTCTTCAGTCCCAAAATACTAAACTAAATTACTTCTGAGCTAACAGAAAATAGAATCCTTCCTGTAATTGTCCAGTATGAGGGCCAATGCAAAAATCATCTTCTGTTCCCACTCTGTATGTCATTCATATTAAACAAGATTGTGCAGCATTTGGTAATTGATTTCTGGTTTGCTGCATTTTGAGTCTGAACTTCTCTAAATAAATAAGATTTGTTCCTAGATAATTTGTGAAAAAGTTCAGCATGCCATTTTCACTGAACAAGTATTTTATATATTTCAGGCATAGGAAGATTTGAAGATACATTGGATCTCTTATTGTTCTTAACTAAGAATTTTCAAATGTGTCCCAGGGAGATATTTTTAGCTAAAAATAGACATTTTAGAAAATAAGGAAAAGACAGTCATGTGTTTATCATTAAAAATCCTTGAAAAGAGCAATACAGCTTATTTTAAGCAGATTATCATTAATACACTAATCTTAAAATTTAGAAAATTAAATCATTATTTAATGAGAATTTGAATTTTGAAGTAAGGGAAAAAAAAAACCTTTACAATGTCTTCCCCTGGCCTTTTGAAGTATCCCTTCAACTTCGCATAGCGATTTGTCTATAACCCAACAAGTACTAGATCCAAAGAATAAGACTGGGTTTTGAGAGCTGTCATCATCAGAGTATCCATAAAGTTAACTATTTCTGTTTTTTATAATACCATAAATACCCCCCTCCCCCAAGACGACAGGATGTGGAAGTGGAGGTGAGAAGGACAGACACGTACTGAAGGAAGGACAAAGGACACTGATGCCAAGTTAGGTTCAAGAGAAGGTGAACAGCAGAGGAGTTTGTGTGGCTGCGATGGAAGTTACTGAGGTTATAAACACTGGGGTCAGAGAGCCTTAAACTTCCTCCTTGCGAGCTTCCATTGCATGAGAGAAGGAGCCTCAGGGCACTGAGCACTTGGAAGAAGAGGAGGGAGTTAGGAACCTAGCACAATGCTTAGCAGATGAACAAGAAATGGGTTTTTTTCTTTTCTTTTTAAATTAACAGATAAAAATTGTATGTATTTATGGGAAACATGCTGTTTCTATATATTATATACTATTTGATGTTCAAATCATAGTAAGTGCATCTATCCCCTCAGGCATTTGTCATCTTTGTCAGTAAAGCATTCAACATCCTTTCTCTCTTTTCAAGTATGCCATATGTTTTCCTTACCTACAGCCCCCTTACTGTGCAATAATGTCTACTCTTTCCCCATCGCTCTCTCCCCGGCCCTCTCCCTATCTTCAGGCAGCCACCTCTGTACTGGCAACTTCCATGAAATCAACATTTTAAATTCTACATGTGAGTCAGACCATGTGGTACTTGTCTTTTTGTTCCCGGCTTATTTTCAATATAATGTCTTCCAGTTCCATCCATGTCGTAGCAAATGACAAGATTTCTTCCTTTTTCATACCTGAATAGTATCCTTTTGCAGGTTTTTTTTTTTTTTTAAGTAAGTGCTTATATATGGTTCATGGTCAGAGTCTGAAGAACTAATAACTTGTATTGATAACATAATATCTAGATTTAGAGAGCTTAAATTTATAGCTACAGGAACCGGGCTCAGTAGCACAGTGCCTACCTGGCAAGCATGAGGGCCTGAGTTCGATTCCCAGTGCCAAAAAATATATATATAGCTACAGAACTACTACTTAGGCCAAATGAAGAAAAACAAAAAGCAAATTATATGTATTTGTTGAGTTTTCTTAATGCAAAGCATGTGATTAGAACCTCAGATTCAAATCTAGGGTGTTTAACAACTAGGATTTTGGATCCTCACAGAATTTCCTAAGGTGAGTCCTTTATCCTGCTACCCCAACCCACTGGGGTGAGCTTGCAACTCTACAGGCAAACCTGTTCTCTGGCCTACAAGGATGAACTATGATAGCCACAGTGGTCACCCTTTTCTCTGCCTCCTCAAGTGTAACGGAGGTCAGGTTCAAGAATGTTCCCTGCCAAGGGTCATTGTGGAGCCCTGGGCAAGCAAACTGCTTCTGTGAGGAAGAAAAAAGAAGTCAGGAGAGGATCAGTAATAAGCTGGAGGAAAGATACCATTTTCCCAGTTTTCACCATGGAATAAATCCATTACTACACGAAACCCTGAAAGGGGTGGTCACAGAGGAAGCAGTCAATGAAAACTAGCCAGTAGTAAAGGAATTTTCCCAGATTATCTGGAGTAGTAACAGAAATTCGAGTTTAAAAAATGGCATGGGAATTTTAGGAGGAAATCTTGGTGTTGAACATGAGTATGGCTAGAGAGATATGACAAGAAATGAAAAAGAGAAAAAGAAGAAGATAAATAAAACCAGATTTTTGCTATGCAACTGTTTGACATGAGCCACCTATTTTCTTCCATATTCATGTTTGAAAACACACAGATAATCAGTTCTTGAGTGCTAGAATATTTTCTTCTAATTCGAAATACCTTGTATCTAAAATACAAGTTTGAGTGGGCATGGAGATTGAATTGATTTTTGCAAGAATCGTTAACATAATAATGTTGAGAACTACTTTGCCTGTGCTGACATATATTTCTGTGTAATTCAGAGCAACACAGCAGCTTCACTGTGAGGTCTCTGGATACTAACTTGATCCCTTAAGTCCTCAATTTGATGTTAAACTATTTAATAAAGATCCTTTAATGTAAAAAGTCAGCAGACTACCTATCACCAAATCAGCCCAATAAATGTCACAGCTGCTATGTCACTCTAATCTCCGGTAATACTGCAAGTTTTGATGGTGTGGAGATATGCAGGACCTCAGACACTTAGCTACACTCATTTATGAAGGATTGTCTCTTACTAAAATAACAAAGAACCTCAAAGCAGGAATATTCTATTGCCATGTTATGTTGAATTTTACCTCCTGCAGGTAAACTTGCCAATTTCCTTCCATGTCTACCTCTGACAGTTCTAATCCAAACCACCATCATCTTTCACTTGAATTTTGCAATAGCCTCCCAATTGGTCTCCAAGCACTCGGCTTTAGTCTTTCAATCTGCTTTGTACAATGCAGGTAAAGATATATTTTCAATAGGCAAATATGATTATGTCACTTCCTATTTGCAAACCTTTCAATGGCTCTCCATCGCTCATTGGGAGAAGACTACAGATCTTAACAGGCCAACAGGCCCTCCATCGTCTGACATCTCTTTTTATTACAGTGTCATCATGCACCATGACTGTCCACCTTCATTCTTGGAATGAAACATGGTTTCTCTAGCCACAAGGCCTTTGCATATGTTGTGTTCTCTACTTGATCTTGTCTTTTTGCCTTACTAACTCCTATCCACACTTCACATTTAACCTCTTCAGAGGATCCGGGTCCGTTTGACTAGAGCAAAATTCCCCACGTTTGTTCCTTCAACCACATGTACCTCTCTTTCATGGCACTTAACACGACTGTCACTTCATATTTTCTCCAGTGATTATTTGAGTCCTGAGTGTTCAACTGGACCCAAGTTCTATGGTATATCAAGCACAGGAACTGGTTTACAGTAGCTTCTTGGTGAATACTAGGATTGTTTGAATAAAAGACATAAATGGATATGTATAATTTCCTCCTATGTATGGCTTAGCTAATTAGAAGCTACTTCCTGGTTTGTGCTGAGCAAACTAATATTTTCTGGATTGGTGGATTCTAAATGATGGGCTTCCATTTCTAAATACACTCTGTAGAAATCTTTCTTCACCCATCCTTCCATCTACATAATACACATTTTATTTCACCGTGTTATATTTTCGCAGGGGGTAGGACTTGGTAAGACTTGGAAAAGGAACATTTCTCTCCAGATACTTAGTCCACACTTAAGAAATGCTATGTATAAATTTGTGAGCTCACTGCTTACTTTTGAAAGCAATGGAAAGAAATATTGGGGTGAATTTTTCAGTGAGCTTAAAACACTTTCAAATTTGAGGCTGACATCTACTACTTGTACCTATGATTTTGGGTAAATGTTAATAATTTCTTTTTCAGCAGACAATACATTACAGCTTTAATCATATACTATTTTAAGACAGTAATATGTATATTGCTGGAGTATTTGAACTTGCATAAGATTATGTCTACTACAAAAATGTGTTACATGAATGTGCATTGGGTGTAATAAATAATTTCTGGTAAATTGTGGCAGAAAGTGCACTGAAAAGCATACTAATGTAGGTCACAGCTGATATTTTTTCATGTCACTTCCACAATGTGGGAGTAATTGGCTCCTCTGTATTCCCTGTTAGTTTCTCAAAGCAGCATGGTGTGCAAGGAAATACAGACAGCTTGGGCTGAAAAATGGGGGATATCAACATGGAAGCCCATCGAGAAGATGAAAAACACTCACTTATCATTCAGTAAGCAAATGCCAGAAAGCAGAAACTCTGTTATAATTTCATCTCATTTTCTTTGTTATGGTTCACCTGATAATTCAGTTGAAACAGTAGTGTCTGGATACCTCAGTATGGAGTTCCGAATATTCAATTCACCAATAAATATATTCCCTGAATGAATATTAATATTTCCCTACAATATAACATATCTGAAATTGAGAAATAAAATAATAATAAAAAAGCACAAGGGCATTTCTTGTTTACAACAAGAGGTTCTGATCTGGAGCATGGGACAGGAAATTTGAGTTGAAAAGGCACAGTAAGCATGGATGAGCAATACCCAAGATACTCACAGAAACAGAGAACAGGTCAGGATTCATGTGGAGCTTCTCTTTATTATGACTTCCGGGTCCAAAGAAGGCTCACATACTTGAAAATGCGAAAGCAAGAAAGAGTTCCTACGAGGCTGTGGGGCAACTTACCACATCCCTGGATTCTCCTTCTTTAGGGGTAAGGACAACCGAGAGCAAAATGATTCCAAGGTCATGGTCAGGATAATGGGGATCTTTCAGAGTTAGGGTCACATCCGTGGGCCTGCAATAAAAGGTTTCAGCAGTTATTGAATAAATAAACCAACAACTACTCTTAGATAAAATTTACTGCTAGAAGAAGCAAAGCAATTTTTGTTCACCTTTATTTTCTTAGTATAATAATTGTTGCTATCAAAATATCAACAATATCTTAAATTACCTGGTAAACTGTGACTCAGTTAAAAAAACTTGCGTTCATTGGAGAAATTGCTATCCTTCTCAGGGTTCTAGAAAGCTACTGAAAAGGCCAGGGGCTACAACATTATTGGAAAATGAACAAATCCTTTTTCTGTGATCTCTAAACCCACAGAGACCCATACCAGCTATTTTATATACATTTGAGCCCAGTAACTAGACCAAGGTCATTCATTGAACAGTACCATCCTTATAGCTTTCTGGAAGTATTTTTTTAAGCAATAGTAGTTGTAAACAAGTCCATGAGAAAAGAGGAAAGTATAGAATATAATTTTCTCTATGTTATAGACAATTTTAAAACAATATATGATTATTAAGACTCTGATAATTACAATCAGATGTTTCTGGTTCTTTCAACCTATGCCTAAACAATTTTTAAGGCTGAAAGATGAGACAGTAAATACTTAAAGTTGAGTAATACAGCCTTTGGAATTATATAAGCATTTCTGAGGAAGTTATTATGAATAATTCAACATTGCACAATCACTTTTGGAAAATAAATGAAAATGCATATTCAACTGATAGGGCACAGGTGTTTTAACCAATCATTTGGTAGTAATAGCTTGTTCCTTTTATCTTAAGAAACAAATTTTAAGCAATATATATGAGCACACTATAAATAAATGTAGAGTTGCAATTAGACTTGATTCATTTTTCTGTAATGAGTACATACACAAATCAATAGGAACAATTTATTATAATAGTTATATGATAAAGATTTAAGAACATTTACAGATGTTTGCTAGTGCTTCTTTTCTTTCAAAGAGATATCTTAATGCTATATATAGTAGCATAAATATTTATATGGCAACTATTATTATCCATTTTTATACCCAGAGACTACTGATTTATACGTAGAATGAAATGGCATATACAAAAATGTGACTTTAAAAAGTGGTAACATGATATATATGTGGATTTAAGGAGAAGGAATGGAATGATAAATACATAAAACAAGTACTGTAATAAAATGTACCCCAAATGCTTATAATCTTTTTTAATGTTTATAATGATCTTTTATTTTCCATTTGAAATTATTTTTCACCATGATTTATCTTTAACAGGGAACAACAAAAGTTTATGCTTTGGAATTAAGTCTAGCAATCTGCATATCCTTATCAGAGATCTACAGAGAAAGTAATTGCAGCCTTCATAAAAGAAAAGCACAGTGCATTCTAATTTGAGCTCAGTGTTTATGGCAATGGACACATGCACCATCCTTTAGGATACTCCCTGTCATTAGTTACCTAAGTTCTGGTCAGAGGTCAAGCCAGTGCTGGGCTTTATGGAGGATGCATAGAAAGTACAGAAAAGACTGTTCTTTTGTTCAGCCAAGGCAAACACTGAAAGTCCAGTAAGCTGCCCCTCTACTCCAACTTACAACATACGAGGGGATTCTTCTATGAACATTTCTCTATGTGTTTATATTTGTGGAAGAAGAAAGTAGTGCTTTGACCCGTAGGTCTGTTTTCCTGTTGTCCACTCTCTCTATCGCATGATACGGCACAATTATCCCAAACAGGAATTCTTTCTCCTCAGAACCATCAAAGAAGCTTTCCTTACCACCTAATTCAGCACTGCTTGACTTTTTAACACCACTTTTTCCTTATGTACTATGGTCACTTCTTAATTCCCATGCTGAAATGAATTTTGCAAAATGTATGTCAGTTGAGTGCAATGAATGATTTGCCCTAGTAATAACAATATATCTTTGCAACTAGTCAAGTAATGTTAAATAATATGAGTAAATATACAGTGTATCTGCCTTGACTTTAGGAGCATTTCTTGGTAATCTAATGATGGCAAGCTGGTGATGCTAAATAATGATGGCAAAATCAGGTTTTACCTTGGCTCACGTGATATGGGAGTTGCTGTTTTTTGAAGCAAGTTGCTAATTTTTGTGCTTTATTTCACATGTAGCAGCCTAATTCTTAAATTAATCATTATGATTGGTATTCATAATGATTAATACATCCTACTGCAACCATCTGAGCTCTGTGAGACTGAACAATGTGTCTCATTTCTAGATTCCTAGTACTTAGCACAGTGCTGGGAGACAGAACCAGTGTCCGAGAATTTTTCTGTTATATAGCTGTTATTGAATGAGGGAGCTGGGGATGATGCTATTACTCTCATCAGATAGATGAGAAGGACGCACTAGGGAAAGGCTGACTAAGCTGAAGGGTCACAGCTGTAAACAACACAACAGCAATTACAGTAGAAGCCAGAGGGCTGACATTGTTTATCTCACAGGCCCAGCTGCACAAGGTATAGCAGTATTACAGCACTTGAAAGTCACCTGTTTAACTCCAACTGTGTGAGATCCAGAAAGGCTGAGCCCATAAAATCATCCTGTAGTCCAAAATCATAGTCAAATACCTAAGAAGCAAACAGACAAGACTTGTTATAAGTAGGTTTTAAGTGAAAAATTCTTGATTATGAAATATTGGTTGTCTTTGTCACAGAAAACCCCAAACTTTCTGATATTTATTTTTCAATATATCTGTTTTTACACTTTGAAATATTAGGAAAATATTCATAACACACTAGAAAGTTCTATTTAATTTTTATCTTCATATTATTGGCTTATATCAAATAAAACATTTAAAAAAGTGTAATAATATCAAATAAAATACATTAAATCTTCAAAAACATGAAAAACATAGAATATCTTCCCCTATTATAGGAAAGATATTGGCACTACATTGGAAGTCAAAGTGAGATAGTATGAAATTAATCAAATGTGTTTTCCACATTAGGCAACAGACGAGAATATGATAATTTCTTCAGATGTTTCAGGTCATTGAAAATAAATCCCGTGGTATTATAGCTAATGCCATTTTAAACACAAGGAAAAATTAAAATACTGTGGTTAAGGTGTTTTTTAAAGTTATATTAAGGTTAAACTCAATTAAGTTTTTATTGCCACAGTTACTGGGGCTAATTCTAATGTGACTAACAACAAAAGTAAAAAACAAAGAAAGAAAAAAGAATGTATTTCTTCCTTCTGTCAATGTTATTCAGCATCTTCTCTGTACCTCACATGGTTGTTAGTCAAATTATGGTAAGCTAATGGTTGATACATCGTGTAAATTTGAGTAGTTCTACATCCTAGGGTGTAGAGGACATGCTCTAGGGTGGCTGTTTATGTTCTAGGTTGTTGTAATGGTCGATACATTGTGTAAACTTGAGAAGTTTAGAAGTTTAACTAAGTGATTGAACAGGGGGCCAGGGTCCTCACTTGGTGGAACAGGACAGCAGGGAGATGGTGCGAGTGCCATACTGACCTAGGGCAGGTAGCCTGCTTACAACATAAGGGAGGAAAAGAGGCTTATGTCCCCTCTTGTTGTTGTTGCTTTTTCTGTTTTATGTCAGCATGGACTATTGCCCCTGTGTCACGCCACCCTGCCTTGAAGCCAGCTGATTATGGACTGAAACCTTCACAAACTGTGAGCTAAAAAAACATTTTCCCTTTAACTTTGGGTGTTGGGCATTTTGTCCCAGTAACTAGAGAAAAGTCACTAACACAGTAAGAAAGGCAAAATTCCTGACTTCTTAGATGCTACATTTAAGAACTGAGACAAACAATAAATACCTAAATCAATATACACAATTTAGTTATGAGAGCTATGGGAACAATTAAAGTCTATGGGCATGTTGAAAGGTGCTATTTTAGATAGGGAATCCCTGAAGGCATCCCTGAGAAGGTATATTTGTTTATAGACCTAAATGATGGGAAAGATGAGACCATACTGATACAAGGAAGATCACTCCAGCTTGAGGCAGCAGCAAATACAGAGAAAATTGAAGTGCTTGAAGACCAACAAGAAATCAGTGGTGCTGCAAGAAATTGAGAAAGTTGGAGGAATAACTCAAGAGTAGGTCAGTTAGGGCTATTTGCAAAGGACTCTATGTAAATGAGAACTAGCTGACTTCCATGCTCTTATTAATATTCTCACTTATTCTTTCCCCTGGAAAGTATTAAATACTTGTGAGGTGTCAGGCGATATGCTAGGCAATGAGTAAATAGTGGCAAGCAAAGATACCATTCTTGATGCTTACCATTTAGTGAGGGGACAGGTACTAAACAAGGAAGCATATAGCTGATACATGTATATTTCAAATTTTGTCAAGTGTTTTAAGGAAAAGAATAGAGAATGAAACCAAAGATAATAAAGGAGACCTGGGAAAGCATTTAAAAAAAAGTAAAGTTACTAGAAGTGGTTTAGAGTTATGCTTCCCAATCTTTTCAAATAGAAAATATTTGTATTCAGCACTGAAATAAATGAGCATAAATGTTTAAATGCACTCCTGTGTGGGTGATCCAGACCATTGGACTCTCCGCATGTGACAATCACGGACCTCAGAAAATCAATCGCTCAACAGTCCTGTATCCATTTCTTGGTATAAAAGCTAGAAGACCCAATACTAAAGAAACAATAGGCATACCAGGCTTGAATCAGTTACTGCTTTTTACTCTAGTACAGGTGAACCTCAATTTTTAAAAACTTGTATATGCAAAAATTGATTTTTAAACCAAAGGATAAATACTTTGCATTACAAAAGGATTCTTAGACTTGAAGAGTCACAAGGGAATTGATTTAAGTAATAAGCTCCCCTAATGGCTTTTATATCATTCAATTTGCTGTCATTTGATTTACATACAGCCTTTCAGGAATACATTTATTGTAGAAAGCTCAGCACTTGTGCAATAAATATTCTCCTTGATCAATTACACTTCTGAGCTTTAGTCATCTGTTCAGAGGCATGTCACATGTATTCACATAACATCTTAGACAACTGACATTTCAACACTTGCAGGTGGCTAAAGCAGTATGTTTTACAACATAAAATTTACACGAGACATTAGATGAATTTCTTATGCAATTTCTTCTAATCATATCATCCTTGGACTTGAAATTCTGGAGAAAAGATAGAAGGCATATAATCACTGAGAACACTTGGAGTATATCCACATATAGGAATCCAATGGGTTGATTAGCACGGACAGCATAATGCAGGTGATTCACTGTCTAAACTCTCTTTATTCTCATGGTGAGAGTCTTCCTACAGTCCTTATCCTGGGATTTTAATTTATCTCTTTATTCCTATTAATCAGTGAAGTCATACACGCGGGAAAGAATGGAAACACCAGAATGTATTTATTAGTGAAATCATTAGCTATACTACTTGTGTCTAAGATCTACAAACCATTTGTCAGAGACAACATTATTATTATAGGTGGACCTTCAGAAACATAGAGTATTGATGACAAATAACATGGAAAAGTTATTCCCCCTGCAATACAAGTCAGTGTTTACTAATGTTTATTCAGTGTTTTCTCTAAATTGGGCACTGTTTTAAAGATATTAGATAGATTTTGTAACTTAACTCTTTTACAAGCCACTTAATAAGGTATTGTTTCTATTTTTCAGATAAAAATTTTAAAGCTGAAAACATTTGTGTTATTTATTCTCAAAGTCTAGATAGGAAGAGGCAAGATTCAAATATGCTATTCGATTTCAGACACAGAGAATGTTTAAGTTTAACAAATACAGCTTGGCACCCACTCTAGGAAAAGTACTGGGAATTCAACTATGACTGATATACATAAAATCCTTGCTTTCCTGAAACCTCCACTCTGGAACTTGGAAACATTAGGTGGAAGTTTGGCTTGGTAACATCATTTTCTGTTTTTGAGTAAATTTTTAAACACAGACATTTTATTCTAAACAATAAACTCGTGTAGTATTGTAACTCAATATTTATCAAGAAAAATTGCTTTGGGAGTACATCAGTGAAAATCTTTTTGGATATCAGTCATAGAAACCTCAACTCATTGCCTTCAACACGAATGAAAATTATTACTTCACATGACCAAATATATGCAGGTAATTATGGTTTTAGGGTAATTTTGATTTGGTAGTTCAAATGATTCATGCATTTGTTCATTTATTTGAAAAATATAGAATGAGCACTTTTAATTGGTCAGATGCTGCTTTAAGGACTTGAAATAAAGCAGTTAACAAAAGTTTTGCCTTTGTGGAGCTTAAATAGAGGTTAAGGTGAGGAATGATAAAGAAAATAATACATATGTCAAGTAGTAATAGGTGCAAAGGAAGAAAAACATCCTACAGTATGAGACTGATGTAAACTGTTATTGACATGTTTAGGAAAGACAATAAGGAAGGGATTTCTTTGCGTGAAATGTGAAGCCACTTTGGGGAAAGTGTGTTCAAAATGAGGGAATAGGAAAATGTATGCCAGGAGGAGAGACTAGAAAGTGGAAAGGCTTTAAGGAAACTTCCCAGAGGCCAGGTGGCTGTAAAGTAGTGAGCTAGAGGAGAGTGCTGGGATATTAGTTCAGGGTTAGCTCAGTGTATGACTTTGGGTTTCCTTCTGAGTACGGTGGAAGACACTGGAAGACGTTATGCATGGAAGTGACACAATGATATGTGTGTCTTTAAATGCTCACATGGAAACTATTTGCTGAGTTATATTTTGTATTGAAAGAAATACTGTAATCAGGTAGACCAGTAGCCCTGGCAAGAATTAATGTCTTTGAATTTGATGTTAAGGTGATGAGAAGTGGTAAAATTAAGGATTTTTGATAGTAAAGCTGACAGAACATATTGATAGGTTAGATGTCAAATATGAGAGAAATATCAGAACTGAGGACATGCAGAAAAGAGTTAACACAGTGGCCCTGAGTGTGATCTTGGCTCTTGGCTGGTGTGTAGAAATTCCACATTTGAAGCATTCCAATGAAGAAGTCCATTTAATTCATCTGCTGCACTGAGTTTATGGAAGTCTAGAATTTTGATACACATGGTTGGTCATTATGAAAAAGTGGCCAGCACTGACTGAAAACCACGGACTCTGTCTCAATTAGACATTCTTGGGCAGAAACACAGCACATGTGTTGCTGCATCTCACTGCTGAAGAAGCAGAATGTGTTGTGTGTTCTTTCCTGGTGGGAAACTACCTGAAGGAACTTTTTCTACTATGTACTGTGCTGCTGTCATCAACTATAAACTACATACAAGCACAACTGCCTGAGAGTCCGTGAGTTTATCCAGTGTAAATCATTGTACATGTAGGTATTACTGAGATTCCCAGCCTAAACAATGACTCTTTTGTCCTGAACAATTGGTGAATTGCTGTAGCACTTCCTGAGATGAGAAATGTGAGAAAAAGCAGGTTTTGGTGGGATGGAGAATAAAGAGTTACCATGAATTTGATATTGGATATGATGGCTTTGATATGCCTACTAGACATCTAAATGGAAAACAATTCAGGTTGAGAAACAAACATTTTGAAATCATCAGGGAATTAATAGTACTTAAAGCCACAGACATAAATGAGATCATAAGGAGATGACATATACACAGAGAAGATATCTGAGGACTAGGCACTGTGTCAGTCCAACACATAGAAATCTTAGAGAAGGATCCACAGAAGGAGCTGAGAAGTAACACTTAGGGAAGAAGCAGGAAAACCAGGAGTGGGATTCTGAAAGTCAATTGAAATCGGGCTAGCAGGTTCCACAGTACTAGGGAGGTCCGCCCCTATTCTAACAGACAAAAGTTACAAAGACCTTAGTCAACAGATGGATCAAAACCTGGCAACCTTACAAAAGTTGGTCAACAAGTTAAAAAAAATCCCTGGGATCACTAGCAGAGACGATATTACAAAATAAAAGAGGTTTAGATTTACTCTTCCTTAAACAAGGAGGATTATGTTTAGCCTTGGGGGAAACTTGTTTTTATACCAATCACTCAGGAGTGATTAGGGAAAGCTTAAGCCAACTCAAAAAAAGGTTACACGATAGAAAAAAAACCCAACAAAAATAAGGACAAAGCTGGTATGAGGGCTTATTCACCACGTCCCCCTGGCTAACTACCTTGCTGTTGGCCTTAGCCAGACCATTAATGTTATTGCTCTTGGCCATTACAATAGGCCCGTGCGTTATAAATTGTATCTTAAATTATATTCAGAAGCAAATGCAATCTGTAAAGATGTTGATTCTCAGAGCTCAGTACATTCTCCTACAAGATGAGGATAGCAAAGATGAGAAAACAATGATTTGATTCCCCCAGAAAAACCAGTGGGGAGTGTGATAATTCGCATAGAAAAATTCCATAAAGCTAGCCTCCAGATCCCCCCAGGGTGGGGAAAGTGATTAAAAGGAAGTACAATGAGGCCAGTTTGCCCCTAAAAGAACATATGTATGCTAAAACAATATATTCGCTAAACCAAGCTCTTTGTATTGTTCAACAAGATTGAACCCCTTGTTCTAGATTTAGCCAAGAGCAACAAGTGACTGTACTAATCAGGATGTGGTTTTTTGCTTTAAATTCTTCTTGCTGTAAGGGCTCTGGGCTGTTCTGCCATCTCCCTGGTGGAGCAGGCAGTTTGGCCACCGGGCTCTGCTAAATAAAAGCTCTCCTAAATTCACAATTGGCTGCTTGGTTTCCTATGCTGGTTTTGAACCCATAACAATAGCCAAATAGGTGACATGGCCCTTGCTGTCTCTTCAGATCCTGCCGTACTTCCTGTGTTAATGGCCAATATACCCTAATGGTCCTGTCTGCTCAGAGCTCTATGGTTAGATGCTTCTTCATTCACATCCGGGGGGAAAAATGCACTGCTTTGTCACAATATTCTCAGCAAGAGTCCTAAATTCACACTGGCTCATATCACATGCCTGTTCTTGACCAAGGATGTAGAATTGGCTGGATGGCCAGACTAAGGTTATCTTAAAGGCAGTAGTAAAATCTGCTTCCTTGGGCCACACGGATGGCCATGGAAAAGGTTAAAATGAGGAATCCATTGTGTAAAAACCTCCAGCCACGATCCCCAAAACAGAACTGAAACTAGGATTCTCTCTGATGGTGCTAAGTGTAAGCTCCCTTGCCATAGTTGGAGCTGCCTGATGCCAACCAGGAAGTCAGTCCTAGCCTCAGTGTTAGAACAATTTCTGATGTGCATAAAGAGACTCTCAGGATTTCCAATTCAATGCTTTGTATCTAAACATCAAAACATTCTTTCCAAATGTCCTTTGACCTACAGACAGACATAACAGGTGGTGGCTTACGTGTTAGTTTTGAATCTCTCTAAAGTCTTGCATTACCACTCATTTAGAAATTCCTGTAAATCTATGATGCTATCCACTTGAATGAGAGCCATTTTCTGTCTTAGGTTATTTGCTCTTACCATATTTTCTTCTTATCTCCATTTGGTTGTTGTCCTGCTGGTAAATACAACTATAAACCAGGAAGTTGTTCAGCTGAGAAATATAACTATAACCCAGGAAGCCTGTACCTCTGCCAGGTGCAACAGCACCTATTATTTCTTCAACCTCTGTCCTTACTTTGTTCTAAACTGTATTTCTGACTTATTTTCCTCTTGTCTGCATCTCTGTAAACTAATTTATTGCCTTGTCATTTTTCTTTCTTGCCCTCTTGCCATTGTTTGCAAACTGCAAATAATCCTGTCTCTTCTATGTATAACCCTACTCTGATCTTGCCTAATCCTTGGGATTCCACCTTCATACCCGCCCATATGGTTAACATCTATGGGATTTTACTCAGCACTGATACCAGAGAAATGGACAATAGCAATACATCTTCCAAGTTCACCCTTTTCTATTATAAGTCACTGTTATTAGTTGTGTTCTGATTTATGACAGTGACAGACTAGGTGATTAGTACTCATTCTACAATACCAAATAATGACTAGGGATTTTTCTGTTACTTTCACAGCACATTTCTAAGCAATTTCTAAGACTGAATTAGTGATAACATATTTATAATGTTTTATTTTAGCATTTACAGCAGTGTGTTCAATTTCAATCCAAAAGCAGTTTGGTTTACTAATGCTTCTAACCAAATCAAAGCTCCCTTGAAGACCTAATTCATCTCACAGGATCATAGAGTATGATCCAAAATGTAAAATCCTATTCAGCAACTGTGTTCTTGACGCATTTTCATGCCAAATCAGAATCAAAATAACCATCAAACTATAAAAAATAAATTCTAAAGCCACTGAAGTGATTGTAAAGCAAAAGAAAAAACCCAAACAAGATCTAACTGTGACCACTGCAATTAGTCATCTTTAGTGGAAAATAGAAAGTATGTGGCTTAGTTGCTGGTTACATTCAGGCAAATCCTTAATCACACTGAGCCCTGTGCACCTGTAAAATAAGGATGAGGAGCAGCTACTTGTAGGATTATGATGAGATAATGCTGACCTGACATTTAGCACAGTGCTCAGTAAGTGGTAGCCATGGTTGTAGACCTGCCTGCACATTAAGCAAAACTAAATAGTCATGACTTTTGGTTTGGAACTGGTTTTTTGGTCTAAAATATAGTAGTTGAGATTCTTTGTATTTTTGAAACATATAAGGCATGAAAGGCAATGTAAATATCTCTTTGCTTTGGAATACTTTGTTTGGGAAGCTGCGGTTTATGGCCACAAACGTTTCTATTCCAAATATTTAGTTTTTCACACCTAAGTGTTTAGAAAAGCAGATCCCTATGTCAGTTATATCTCAGAATAATCTACTGAGGTGTTTTTAATGAACAGAAGCTTGGATTCCACCTCGGAGGCCATAATTAGAGTCTTTGAGGGTAGACTTGGGTGTCTACAATATTTAAAACTTTATAACTAACTCTGATAATTGAGAATTATTGGTAAATAATATTCCCTAAGAGCCAATACAATTTAGTGAGAAATATCTTTATAGAGGATAGTAATATTCTCCTTAACTTGAGCAGATTTTAATTTTAAATCTTAAGTGTGGATACCTACAGTTACTTAAGTAACTGTCAATTTTGTTACAGTGAATCAATTTAGAGAGAGTAACATGATTAAAAAGAAACAACTTTTCTAATTTATTGAAATATTTATATTATTTAGAGGATTGTTCAAATTTATGTTAAGTGAAATAAGCCAGACACAGAAAGACAAGTGTCACACGACCTCATTCATGTGTGGAATCTAGAAAAAGTGATTACATGGAATTTGAGAATAAAATATAGTTACTGGAGGGTGGGGAGAGTAAAAATGAGGGAAGAATTGGGAAAGGTTAATCACTGGGCACTGAGAGTTAGGAAGAAGAGGTTTTGGTGTGCATGGTAAGATGACTATGGAAAATAATTGTGTCCTATGCATTTTAAAAGCTAGAAGAAAAGATATTTCATTACCAAATATCAGCTATACAGACTAATTAGTTTCATTTTTGCAATTCATACATGCATATAACATACCTTGATCATTTCCTCCCTGCCCCCATTCTTAGCCCCTTCTCCAATCCTCTTCCTCTTTTCTAATAATTACTTTTCTACTTTTCTGCCATCTCCCTCTCTTTAATTATTTTTTCTCTGGTTGCTTTACATGAGATAAAATGTGCAATATTTGACTTTCTGACTCTGGCTTCTTTAACTTAACATGATGGTCTCCTGTTCCCATTCATTGTTCTGCAAATAACATGATTTCATTCTTCTTTATGACTGAATAATATACATATATATTATATATATATATTTTTTGAGGATTTGCTATACTGACTTCCACAGTGACTGTGCTAATCTACATTCCCATTAGCAGTGCAGAAGGGTTCTTCCCCTACCTTCCATCCTTGCCGGCATGTATTATTTTTCATATTCCTGATGATAGACACTTGATGTAGTTTTGATTTGTGTTTCTACAACCCTTTTAATTTGGTGCAATTCCATTAGTGATTGTTATCATTATTTCCTGTGTGATTAAAGTCTTACTCAGGAAGTTGTTACCTGTGCCTGTGACTTCTTTTTTTCTTTTGTTTCAGTAGTTTCAAAATTTATATACCGCAGTCTGTGAGCCATTTTTAATTGACTTTTGCTCAAGGCAAGACATAAGAATCTAGTTTCAATGATCTACATATCCAGTTCTTCCAGCATCACTGAAGAAGCTATCTTTTCTCTAACACATGACTTTGGCCTATTTGTCAAGAATCATATAACTTTAGTAGTGTAGGTTTGTTTATTTGTGACCTATTTTATTTCACTGGTCTACTTGTCTATTTTTGTGCTGATATCATGCCATTTTGTTACCATGGCTTTGTAGAATATTTTGAAACTGGGAATTGTGATACCTCCACCATTGCTCTTTTTGCTTAGGATTGCTTTGTTTATTGTAGGTCATTTGTGCTTCTGCATGTATTTTAGCACTTTTGTTCCAGTTCTATGAAAAATGTCATTGATATCTTGATGAGGATTGCATTGCTCTATGCAGTTTTCTGGCAATATGACCACTTTAACAATATTAATTCTGCCAAGCTATACGTAGGTCTTTCCATCTTCTAGTGTTCCCTTCTTCAGTGTTTTGTGCTTTTCATTGTTTGAACTGTTTTCTTATTTTCTTTACCAATAAATTCACTATTGGTGGATAGAAAACATTGATTTTTGTATGTTGATTTTGTATCCTACCACTTTGCTGAATTTATTAGATCTGAACATCACATGGTCTTGTAGACAGAGCATTGTCTGCAAATAGGAATAATTTGACTTCTTCCTTTCTCCTATTTGTATCCCTTAGATCATTTGGATAACATTCAGTCCTGAAGTTTTTTTGTTTTTTTGTTTTTTGTTTTTTGGGTTTTTTTTAGTCTAAATCTCTTTCTTTGTTTTGAAACTTTTCATTTTACCTTTGACCCACCAGAAAGCTCAGGAACTCGTTCAATGTGACAACCTTTAAACATGACTAATGCTGGTGAGGCAGAAGTGGCTAGGGCAGAGCAGATTTCATAGGGTTTTGGGGTTGACAGGGATCAGCAGTTCCAGTTTTTGGTTGATGCAATTGTGTGACTTCCTCAAAACATGTTTTTGAAAGTATCCTTGCTGAAATGGTGAGTTCCACCATTGCAAACTCTGGAAATTCACACCATAGCTTTTCCAGCACCCAAGACTCAGGATAGGTTTAGTCACCTGCTCAATTACATGACAGCACAGAGCCGCCTGTCATTACTGCATCAAATAGATGTGAGGAAAGTTCACAAGGTCTGACTGAATGAGAGTCTTGCACACAGCAAAGTAATGTTTTTCCAGATGACGCCTCCTTCTTGGAGAACACCCATGTCAGTAGACACGCATATGCCATGGAGCGAGTACGAGAAAGCCTTTGTCCTTTTAACCTGGCAGCTCTTACAAGAAAAGCTTAAACAATACAATTCTTAAGCAGAAAAGCTAGTTTCTGTGTGAAGATTTTCTTCTCGATAGTTGACATGGATGCTTGTTTTCATATGCTCCCGAAGTGCACTAAATCAGTTGATAGTACCGAGTTAGAGCGCATGTGCTTCATAATGCTCCTAAATGCAACAGAACCATCCTGAAGAAAAATGGCTTTGCTAGCATTTTCCCTCTTCTATTTCATTGATATTACATTATCAATAGATTAGAGTTGTGAATGGCAGAATGCGTCTCAAGTAAAAAATTTCATTAGACAGACAGGCATGATAAAAAGGCCATTAAACAAGGATTTCTATGTAAGATTTCATTAAAGAAAAACAAACAAATTGCTCACCTTTATATACAGTGGTTCCCTAAGATGATCGACGAGAACACAAGTTTTTTCCTCCCACACAGGATTGAGGTTCTTGTGTATTATTTTACTTCTAAAAACTTCCTTTCTTCCAATTTTAAACTTCACGTATGGATCACTTGTCCCTGTTAAGGAGAGGCAGATTGATCCACGTTAATCAATCCTTTCTATGGAAGCAAGATGACTGCTTATTAAAATATCAGGAAGAATCTAAAAGAAGAAAATTTAATTAAGATTCATCATATTGGAAAATAAATGTATTTTTCCTAAATCTTTCCTTATATATTGAAGTGACAGTAAATTAGTATTATTATTGTTGTTACTTATATTCTGATCTTAATTGTGGAACTCTGTCCTGGCACTAAAAAAAAAACTTGATTTCATGATGTATATAAATTTAATTCTAGTTATAAATAATAGAATTTAATCTGGTATTTCTATTGGTATCACCTTGTCAACTATAATAAAAAAGATGATCAGTTATCCTGATTTAAGTAGTATACTGATTTAACTAGTATATATGCTTCTAAGATTTTACAGTAGTTTCATGGGCTTAGGGAAATTTGAGTCTCAAATTGAGAGTCATTTCTTCTTTGGTGCCATATTCTCTCTTGTTTAAAAGCTTTAATTTTAGAATTTTCGGGGTGAAGGTCACGGAGGAAGGTAGTATTACCAGGATAGAGACAACTGTTTATTAAATGAACTAGATACTTAGCATTAAGCCTTAATCCCTCCCAAGTTTGCTCTATGAAAAAGAAAACCACAGATTTCAAGTAAATTGCTTATGAATACTTAGCTAAGAAGAAATGGAGTTAATGATTCCAGCTAAGACTATTTAACTGCACTTTTTCCATTAAGCTTGCAAGAGAAAAAGTCTTTTAACTAATATATATATATATATAATATTTACTAATATATAAATAATATACTAGCTGATATACATATACAAAATATATTAACTAATATACATATAATACATATTAATGAATATGTATTAACTCATGTATTATCTATTAACTAATATGTATCTATCTATCTATATATATATATGTATTCACATTTGAGCATGAGGTTGAGAGATAAGGCCAACTTTGACTTAAACTGAGTTGATACATTTATTAAAGTTTCCTAGAGAGGATAAATCAGTTATTTCCCCATGGAAGTTGTTTCAGTGTGTAATAATCTTTATCATCAGGAAACAATTCTTTGTATCAGGCTCAAATCCCTTATGATAAAGTTAGACTTAATTCTTCATGTTTTGTTCAAACTGAAGCTACAGTTGATAACTATGATTGAGGCAACTTAAAGAAAAATACGATTGGGGCTCTGAAAAATGTAGTGGCCTATGTGTTAGCCATTGCAGTTATGAAGCTGCTATTCTTAATTTCACATTACATATTCCTTTGGTGTTCCTCTCACCTGATGACACATAAACACCTATACCAAATATAAAGCTTAATTTAAACAATTTGTCTGTCATACTCATTTGAAGATCTCTTAAAACTTTCCACATTTCTCCCCCTCAAAATGTAATACCTTGCTTTTGTATGCATAGACCAAAGTATAATAAAATAATTATCCCACTTTCTCATTTGTGAAACTCCATTTCATTTGGACAGCTTGGGCTTATAAAAGTAAAAATAAAAATACTTATAAATGTAAATGCAGTATGCTTCATGGTAACCTGTTATAAAGCACTCCTTAAGGGAGGCAATACAAGGAAAATGTTAAATGGTTAAAATGGTTATTTTTAACTTAATGCTTTCAACTATGGACTAAGTACTTGGGAAAGCAGGGGTACTGGCAGCACATATCTTGAAAAATATTAAATCAATGAACCTATTTGAATTTTCTCAATCATGCCCTAGATCAAGTTATTTTCACTAGTTTAAAAAAATAACCTATCTAATTATTATTACCTGTCAAGACATAGTAAACTTTATTAGATCAGAGCTCAACTGGATTACTGTTTTATAAATCTCCAGCACCTGGTATAGAATCTGGCATGTTGTAAGTCCTCAATAACCATTAGATAAATAAACTTTAAAATGACTTAATGATGTATGTGTGGGTCAGAAAGGTATTCGGTAAAAATTGTTTGATAAAAAGAAAAGAAAAAATGAGACTTTTAAATTTGGTGAGGTAGGAAAGTTATTCAAAAGTTTCAACAGCTGTAGTTTCATAGCTCAATATCTCACATTGTCATGTCTAACTTCACAGTGTAACCTTTCAGAAATGAGTTCCAAAGGTTTACAACAGCTTATGTGCATTGACAAAAAACAAAAACACAAAACAAAACAAAACAAAACGCCTATAAAGCATATCTGAAGGTGATAGCTGAAGACAAGGAAAGGTCTCTGGATATCAAAAGCAGAAGTCTCAAAGTCATGTGTTAGTTTTTTGTCCTGCTTCTGCAAGATCACTGTTTACTTTGCTTAGACCAAATAAGATTTGGTTACCAGGTTTTCAGTATAAGGAAGAATAGAATACTAGGCTAGTGGAAGCCTATGAGAATGTAGTAAAAAATAACAATCGGTATGAGATTAAGGAAGAATAATTTTAAATTTTGAAGAGAATTTTCAGTAATTTCAAAAACTTTTGTTTTTTAGAGCACCTTGGAATGGGGCCAGATGGCTCCAAGAAATACTTTGGGCTTACAGGTGGGACAGATGGCAGCAAAAACAAGACAGATCTGGGAACAAAAACAGGACGGTAAGAGGTTAAGAGCAAAGAGTTGAATGAACCAGATTAGAAAACTCAGAAACAGACTAATAGAACATTTTATTTGATAATAGTCACAACACAAAAAATAAATGAGGAAAAGAAAAAATATAAATCCAAATCATCACATAGAAAAAGATGAAGTCAGATTCCCCACCTTGTGCCACATGCAAAGATGGACTCATAACAACTCTCGCAGCTAAATGTGAACTGTAAATCCACAAAGCTAATAAAACATATGGGAATGAAGGTAAAGGAAAAGATTCCTTAAATAAGCAAATATTTGAGAGGCAAAGAGAGAAAGAACTGTATACAGCCAAGAATTTCTGTTCACCTGAGAATAACTATGATAAAGTTAACCAAGAGATGCCATATTGGAAATATTTGCAGTACCTGAAAGTAAAAGGAGATTAATATCTTGAATAAATAAGAATTCTTTTTTTTTTTTTTTTTTTTTTTTGCGGCACTGGGGATTGAACTCACAGCCTTGCACCTGCCAGAGCAGGCGCTTAAGCCACTGAGCCAAACTTCCAGCCCTGGTTTTTTGAGGCAGGGTCACACTATGTAGCTCAGGTCGGCCTTGCGCCGCGTTGTAGCCCAAGCCGGCCTCGAACTCACAATGCTCCGCCTACCTCAGCCTCCCAAGTGCTGGGATTAAAGGCGTGCACCACCACGCCCGGCTTAAATAAGAATTCTTGAAAATCAGTAAAAAAGAAAACAAAATCTAATAGAGAAATGGCTACATTTTATGTGTAGTCAATCTACAAGAAGGAAAGTCCAAACAATAAGCAGGTAAATAAAATAATCGCCAGAAACACTAGCAATCAGAGAAAGACAGATAATTAAAATAGTGAGAGGTGACTTTTCACTGAGCAGAACAAAACTTAGAAAATTGGATGCTGGAGATCTAAGTATCACTTTGTGGGCCAGCTCCCATCTTTGAATAGTGTTCCTGCTTCCCCAAAGTTGGAGTTAGACCTGCAGGCAACTGGGGTCCAGAATACACCTCCAGTGCAAGGCTGATTGTTCTGCTTCTGGATATTCTCATGCAACACCCTGAAGTTTAGTGTGTGAAACAATTACTTTGCTATATTCAAGCATTCTATGGAGAAGGAATTAAGACAGGACACGATGGGGCTCTCTCATCTCTGCTCTAAGAGAGGTGAGCTTCAGCTAAGAAGAATCAAATGTTTTGCAGTTAGAATCTTCTGTCTGGATTTCACACGGCGTGACTATGGTTGGCTCTCTCTAAAGATCATGTTGGAGTTTAATTCCATGGTGCCAAATTAAAGAATGGAAACTTGACCTGACTCTGCTGTTTAGAAGCAGGCCTTTGGGCAGTAATTCTGATTAGATAAGATGATGGGGCTGTGGCCACCATGATTCCATACTGTGGGCTTTATAAGAGAGACACAAAACACAGGACACACACAAGCATGCTGTTTCGTGCCATGTGATCCCTGCACCACCTCAGGATTCTGCCAGCAAGGAGGTCATCACCAGTTGTAGGTCTTTAAATTTGAGACTTCACACTCATGAGCCAAAATAAACTGCTTTAAAAACATATGCAACTTTCTCATTCTGTGGTGTTGTTACTGACAATAGAAAGCAGACTAATGTTGTTGTAGGCTGGTGTCTCTGGTCAGTCTGCTAAATAAGCACACCCAGACTCTCCATGTAGTTTTTCTTTTGTGGGACATTTTGCCTTTCTCACAGCATGACAGCTGGGTTCCAAGATGAAGCATTGAAAGTGTATGACATTTTAACAGTTTAGACCTTTTAACAACATATTCTAAACAAGGGCATACAAATATACTCTATTTGCCAAGGAAATTAGAAAGCCTTGCTCAGGCGGTAGGGAGGGGGATACAAACCCTACCACCTGATGTGAGGAATACTAAAAGCAAATTTCAAGAGGAGCACACGGGATGAGAAATATGTGTGCAACTATCCATTGGGAAATGAATGTTTCCACTCTTCAATGTGGAAGTGAACAATCTGAGGAAGAAATAATACAGAAAGAGTATGGGGGAAGGAAAGACGCTGGTTTTCAGTGGACAGAGTTGTGGGTATGGTCAGTATCCATAGTGGAAACTACGGTTCCTACCATTTGGTTCTTTATGCCCTGGCCAAGATGGCTTTAATGTTCCAGCTTGAATAGCCTAGACAGTCTGATTCCTGATATAGGTCCCTGGTCTCTAATTACTCAGTGTTGCTTTCATGAAACTTGTAATTCCTCCTCTGCCCCTTTGAGAATTAAATCATCTCCCAGTCTCTGGCTAGTCTCACACAACCTATGGAGCTGGAAGCCATTTCTTTGAAAAGTGATCGAATACACTAGGAGTTGTCAAACACTAACTTTCTGGCCCTCTAGCAGTTCTATACACTGATTTCCTTGGGTATGGTCCTTTCTCTAGAGTAGTTTCTGATTACAGCTGAGATCTCAGTGATACAGCGCAGACTGACTAGTGCTGGTGAGGATGTGAGCAGATGGGAAACTTGTGTTCTACTGATGGAAGGACAGAATGTTTTAGCAATTTTCTGAAACCAATCTGGCCGTTTCTTATGGAATTATGTATATGCTTTAAGAAACAGAAATTCCATTTCTGGGCCTTCATTCCAGGAAGTTCCAAGAGGTACTACTTACAAAGGTAGGTATCAAAGCATTATTTGTGGTTGTAGCTATCTGGACACCTTTCACATGGGAGGGGAAAGCTAAAGTGAAATAGACATAAACAGAATAGAGGCAGCTGGAGACAATGAATTTATTCAAAAGACAATATCTAATAGCAAAATGATAGGCAATAAATACAAGAAGCAATATGTATAGTATGACATCATGTAGGTAAATAAAAACCACATTCACATGAAATAGTTTATATTCTACTGAGTTACATGTAATTCAAGAATATGTATAATATGCACAGCCTTCTATGGTCTTCTGTGGGCTAAAGGAAACTGGGGTGGAAAATCTCATATAAAGGTGAATTAACAAAAAAACAGGGGAAAGTTTTGCATACTCCAATTATAGAAATGTGGTTAAACTTGCACTTTTAAATAAGAAGGAAAAGAGAAAAAAGACAGGTAAAAGTAAGAAGTGAAATAAGTATTTACAAAAGAGAGGAAAAAAGGGGAAAGAGAGAGACTGGAAGGAAATAGGGAACAGAGCGGAGGGAGAGGGAAGGGAGATTAATTGCATCAGTGAGGCAGATTGGAAAGCCAGGGGAGCTGACACTCAGAGCTGGAGGAGCTTTGGCGGAGCCTCTGCAAACAGTGTCCCTCTGGGACTCTGGGACTGCGCCATCAGATTTCCAGCACTGCAGCTCCAAAGACAAGGTGTCCCAGTCAGGTATTTCCCACCATCTGACAGCCACACTTCTGGCTTCTGTAGGACCCATTAAAGATGCTAGGCCTGTCACAGAAAAGTTAGCTCATGGCCCTTTTTATCTCTATTCATATTTTCTGCATGACTTATGACACACTGTTGGGTTGTCTACTTGCTGTTATTATTAGTAGTATAGAATGAGTAATAAAACTTGCCTACAATTTCATTATGAGACAGAAATATATGCTTTCTTTCTGTACCTACCTTTCCCCTTTTTTTCTTGTTATGAAAAAGCAAGGACCACAATGTCTGCCTGAGTCCAGTTCTTCAAGTGTGTAGTGAAAGGGACCATCGGAACATTTACGTCTTAGGACATCATTTTATCTCTTCAGTTCTCCTCTGATAGCACTCGCAGGAAGGGAGGATGTCAACACCTTAAAATGCTTGGAGTAGCGTCCCTCACTAAGCCACTGCTCCTTTCTATGTGTTTTTGTTACTTTTTTCTCATTGTTGAGACAAAATACCTAATGCCCAAAATGAAGGAAGGGAAGGTTTATTTCTTACAGTTCTTGGAGGTTTCAATCCATACTCAGCTGGCTGCAAGGCAGGGTGGCATTGCTGAGGGCTAGCTGTTCATGGTAGCCACTGCAAACAGCAAAGCACTAACCAGCAAGAAAGGAAAGACATGCCTTCTTTCTGCCCTTACACTGTATGTTGGCTCCATCCCTGGACCGGTGCAATACTCATATCGTTAGTTCCAGAGCCAGACAGCAAACCAATCACGAAAGCCAGACTCAGTCCCATCCATGATTACATGAGGCTTAAGTGGGGGCCATCCAACCAGACTATAACACTATGTGTGCTCTGTGTCTCATACTTTCTCAGTTGTTCAGGTACTCAGCAAGTTCAGTTATTTTCTCCAGCACCTTCAAATTCTATGTCTTTATTGGTAGCTCATTCTCAGCATTCAAACATGTTCCATGAACCTGCACCCTAAATTACTCCATGTCTGCCCCATCCTGAATGTTTCCTGAGCCTTCAAAGAGTTTCCTATACACGTTCAATTGACTTCCATCTCCCTCTCAGCTTTTAAGCCATCTCACTGAAGTTTCTGGTCCTATCCCCTCTTGGAGAAAGCTTCCGCCATGGTGTCAAATCATGTCTCCAAAGGTCTATCCATGGCATTCAGTGTGTTGACTGCTCCTTCCTCTGCCTGCTGTGTCATAGCACTGCCCTGTTCTGGTTACCCCCAACCACTACAGCCACTCTTCAGTCTCCTTTCCAGCTTGTACCTAGGAAAGTACTCTCTTCATGTGCTCCATGCTTCTTGCACAGGCTATCATCCATTCCCATGGCTTCAAATCCTGATGGCTACCATGTTTATATACCATGATATGCTAATGGCTACCATGTTTATACCTGTAGTCCCCAATCTTTTTGCTGCCTTGTGATACACCCACTTGGATGCCGAGTAGACATCCCAATATTAACATGTCCAAAGCTGAGCTCCTGATCCCCCTTCCCACCAAACTTCCTTGAGACTATTACAACTCAATAAGAAATCTGAAAATCATTTTCAATATCTTCTTTTGTCTACACTTAATAGGCAGGACTCTACCAAGTCTGATTGATTCTTCTTCAAATATACCTTGGACTTATATCCTCTGCTTCCTCTATGCTTAAAGGGTCATGACTCTTTCCCTACACTGCTGTAGTACTCTCTTACTACCTGGTCATTCTAATACCCTGTGTCTTTCTCCATTAATTCTCTATACAGCAGCCAGATTGAGATATTAAAGCCACAAATTCGATCTCCCACTTTTTTGCCTAACATTGTCTCAACACTTTTTTT
>RJWM01022846.1:0-33021 GCA_004363535.1 Dasyprocta punctata | reverse complement strand
GGTCCCATGTTCCAGGTCTGCAGAGGGGCAGGGGCACAGGTGTGAAAGCGCAGACTCCCGGAGCACCCCGTCTCTCCTCTCCCTGTCCCTGCTCTCTGACCGGAGCGAACTGGGTCCACCAGGGGCAGGAGGAGGTTAGCAAGGCCCTGGTGCCAAGTGGGGCGCCATCAGGCTACGACCAGGCTGCTCAGTGTTTGCTGCTGTGCCTCTTAACTTCCTGCAGAGCTCAGCCCCGCCCCCCCAAGCATCAGCCAAAAACGTTCCCCGAAGGCTCGAAGGCTCGAACCCAGCACCAGCAGGAGGCCTGCTGAGGAGACTCCCTCCGTTAGGATCCTGGGCCGGGGTGGGGGGGGTGTCCATCTCTGAGCCCCAAGCAGAACTGACCATTCCTGGAAATGGGGAGGAAGAGAAGCCTCGTGGTTTCCCTGGGTGGAAATGACACCCCCAACTCGCCCTCGCCCTCCCAGGAAGCCAGGCCGGGGGACGTGGAGGGCCCAGGGCCTGGCAGTGTCTGCAGCAGAACGGGGGAGCAGCTGCGGGACGGGCAGGGCTGCCTGGGAGAGACTCTCCTCCCCAACTGTCCTGGAAACAAATGTGATAAGGAGCCAGCACCCAGCCCTGGGTGCACCCCAGCTCCTGCCATCCTTTCTGGGCTGGTCCCAGGCTCCTGGGAGGCTGCTCGGGATTTTTTCTGATTCTCTGCAAGATTCAAAAGCAGGGCTGGGGGTTTAGCTCAGTGCCTCAAGCGCTTGCTTGGTAAGCGCAAGGTCAGGAGTTCAATCCCTGGTATGAAAAAAAAATGGGAGCAGAGGCTGGAGTGGGGGCTGCAGGGCCGCCCCAAATGCGGGCTGGATAGATCTTCCCTCGCACCCCGGGAATCCAGGGCCCCCCCAGGTCTCATGACCACTGGGCCTCAGGGCTTCTCTGGAGAGCAGAGTTAGGCTGCAGGCAAAGGATGTTTTTCTTCCCAGTGGACAAAACATTTCTGGCACTTTCAGGAGGCGTCTGAACACTCTGTCCACTTTGGCGGTGTCCTGGGTCCCAGGACGACACGAGTGTGCTTTCACACGCGACTGTATTAATCATGGTCCCCACCCGCTGCCCCGCCCCCTCCTTCCCCAGCTCCAAGTCCTTTCCGTGGCCTTGGGAAGTGACTATGACCCTGACTCATGTGTCTCTCGCCACAGGCCTCCCTGGGGGAGGGGCTGAGGAGCACTCTCAGCTTCAATGAACCCCACTAGTCTCGTGCTGGGGAAACCCCAGTTCATGCAACAGGACAGAGTGTTCAGACGCTCTGGTGTGATACAGTGCTTTCCTCTGTAAGCTGGTCCTACTGGTCCCTCCCTGCATCACTGGGACTTCTAGAACCTTCTAGAACCTTCTAGAACCTTCCAGAACCTTCTAAAAGCCCCTGGTTGAGCTGTGATCCCAGTCCCGGTCTCCATAGCTTTCCATGGTCAATTCTCTTTCCCTCCATGGTCAATTTTAAGACACTGGCACCAGGTGGTCAAACGGAAATGTGTGGGAGAGGCCAGGACGGAAGGACAGGGACACCCACATGCTTGGGGACAGCCCTAGAATGTTGAGCCTGGTTCACGGGGTGCCTTGTGGCATAGCTGTCTGGGGTTGGGGTTTTTGCTTCTCCAGATGCCCCAGACAGAACAAGCCAGGGCAGTCTTAGGGGGCCTGAAAGACATCCTGAAGTCAGGGTTCCCTGGGAAGGTGGTCGGTTCCGAAACCCAGCTCCCACCCTGGCTCCACACAAGGCAGGACAGGCTGGGCCGAGCCCGAGGGCACCGCGCCAGGCCTCTGAACCCACTGGGGTGAGCTGAACTCCGGCGGGAGGCAGGCTGCTAACCAGTAAGCAAGTTGTAAAAACCCGGCTCAGACACAACATCTGGCAGCTGCTTCAAATAGTTCTCTGTCTGCAGTTGGAGCGGCCCGCAGCCCTCCTGTAAATCAAACCATGTGCACGGAGGAGCCCTCTGCCGCCGACCGAGGCACCCCTGCCTGGCCTGGGCCCAGCCGAGCCTCCAGCCTCCCGAGCTCTTTAAATAGCTCAGGGCGTGCATTCCATGTCCTTGTACGATCAGTTCAGAGCGGCCCAGCCAGAGAAGTGGAGGGATGCCAGCTGTACCACTGTAGTGAGACAGATGGGGACACCTGGGTACCTGGGGCCCACGGTTTCTGTTCCCAAAACCCCCACAATAATCACCCTTCCTAGATCGGACCCATGCACCATAGTTAGAGGGGACACCAAGAGAGTGCAAGTCCTCTGTCCCCCAACCTGCTTCTGTCTTGTGCCTGGCCCTGTGGCTTCCAAGGTGACCCTGTGCATCCATCTGGTAGAACATCGATCAGTTCTCAAGTAGACCTGATGCTGTGGGACAGACTGTGGGCGAGCAGAGCAGGAGGGAGATGGCTTGGGTCTAATGCCAGCAGGAAGCCTGCTTGGCAGTGCCCACCGTGGGCCTGGCGCTGGGCTGAGCTGCGTGATCGTACTGTTTTATAAATCACCGCAGCCACCAAAAGTGTGGGTACCGTCCTGAACTCTGTTCCGAAGATGTGGGTAGAAGGTTGTAGGATGCTCCCAGAAAGAGGTGTCACATCCCGATCCCAGGACCTCAGACCCAGCCTGGTTTCCTGCAAGGTGACCTCCTGGGAAAGGCCCAGTGTCAGTAGCTTAGGACACACACAAGGGTCTCTGGGCACCCAAGGAATCATCCTTGATCCTTGATCCTGTGTGAATCTGAGGCTAGCCAGCATTCTCAGCACTATGGAGACCCTGGCTATTGAATTCTCAAACAACCAGACTAAGAGCAACTACTCTCCCCATTTGACAAATGAGGACGCAAAGCGGAATTTTAGGACAGGGATCAGGGAATTGTCCCTTAAAAAGCCAACTGGAAACAAACAAACAAACAAACAAACAAAAAACAGACCCCAAGGCCACATGGTGCACGACTCCATGGATTCGAAACATCCAGAACACACAAACCCATTGAGGCAGAAAGTAGATTAGTGGGTACCAGGGGCTGTTTCCCAGGTAGTGGTAGCTTTGGGGGTGACGGGAATACACTGGAACTGGGTGGAGGAGATGAGTGCACGGCACTGTGAGTGCTAAACGGCACTGAAGCGTGCACTGTAAAATAAATGACAAATCTGAATGCTTCACTTTTATTGAAGTCAAAGAGCCACTCTCAAGCAGATGGTCCTGCAGAAGGGTCCTGCCTAGGCGGAGGCTTGCAGACCTGACGGTGTCCCCACTCCTTGTTCAGTTTTCCAGTGGTTAATCTCCTCGGGGCAACTGAGGCTCGAAGGAAGAGCCCAGGCCCAGGCTGCTCTGCTTGGACTCTGACTGCTTCTCTGGGGACCCGCTGGGCTCGTTCCCAAGGGCAGCCCTTCCGTGCACGGGTAAGAGGTTGGCATTGCCACACTGACACCTGGTGCAGACGGAGCTGGGCGAGCCAGGCTTACGTCCTGTGGAATCATCTGCTACATGGGCTACCGAGTGGCTCCGGTCTCCGAAGGCCCACGGGTGAATAGCAGAGGGGACCTGGGGACTCTGCACACTTCTGGGATCCAAGGGACTCCGGGGTGAGGACAATGCAGATTCCCAGCCCTGGATGTTTGTGTCTCAAGCTTTCTGAGATGAGTAAGTCACGTCTTTAGGCACAGCTTCAGGTCCGCCATCAGATGCCGTCAGGGGATGCAGGGCTCAGGAGGCCCTTCTGCCTCAAGGGAGAGCCAGACGGGCTCCAACTGGGGCCTGGCAGGAAGACAGACCTAGGGCCAGGTCCGAAGTCAGGGCCACCTTCCCCCCGGCTGGCTGGCCTCAGCCTCGAGTTCTCTACCAGGAACATCTGCTCTGGCTGGGAAAGTCACTATTGGATGGGCAGCGACAGCAGCACTCTCCTCTGGCCTGGGAAGAGGGGTTCCAGAGGACTTACTTTTCTGTTTTCTTATTTAAAAAAAAATCAATCAGGCCCAGAAGAGGACACTGTGGCCCGAGCACACCAGGAGGACGGTCGGTGCGGCTGCATCCTGAGAAACCCGAGGAGGGCTGTGAGCGGCTTCCTCCGGGCTTGCTCAGCCAGGACATCATTTGTTGATTCTTGAGCCCAATCCCAGCTCATGATTTCTCCACGGTTGCCATGGCCCCGTACAGAAAACAGCAAACTCCTGGCCCTGGGCAGCTCATTTATTTCAAATATTCCTTGCAGCTGGAATCCAACCATGTTTGGGTGTCTGGATTGGAGCATGAACTAATTGCTCTGTCTTCGACCCCCTCCCCAGCTCCCCAGCAATAGTTTATGGTTCAGTAAAGTGCACATTCCTCTTTGTGCTGAGGAGCAGGAGGACGGAGACGGGAGTCTTCCCATCTATGGCCAAGCCCTGAGCGCCGGCTACCTGCTCGAAGGCAGGGGATTAATTACAACCACATGGGCCAAGTCTGCACAGATGGTTTTATTAATACCGCTCCCTTCAGCACAGAGCCCTGCTCCCCCACAGGCTCCCCGGCAGCACAAAGGGCCTCGTTTTCCCCGTGCCCCGCCACCCCCCACGCCTGACCCCACTCCTCTCGGCCACCCTCTTTCAAAGGAAGCCGGAGCTCCAACTGCAACCCAGACATGAACTCCAACCTAAAAATAATTCTAGACCACCCCTTTCCTCCCGCCCGCGTCTGGGGCAGGCATCTGGGGGCGCCTTTCCCCAGTGTCCACCTTGATCTTTGGAGAACTTACCTTCGGCAGGAAGTTGGTTCAGGAATACACGGTCCATTCTCCAAGTCCCCCTGCAGGAAGTGCCCTTGCTCCAGAGAAGCGTGTTTTTAAAGCACTTGCTGGCACGATTTGCAGGGATGTTGGGCCCTGTCCTGGGAGCCTCGTGTCCTCCCGTCACCCGCACAGGAGACAGGCGCAGCGATGAATGCCATTTAAGCGAGCCTCGTGCAGGCCACAGAGCCAATATTTGAACCCGGGTCTGACTCAGGCATCTGTGTGCGCATCCCTGGGCCAAGCCACCGACACGCTGAACAAATTTCCCTTTACCCAGCAACTTTGCAAGAGAAAGAGCTGACGCAGTCACAAACCGTGGAGTCTCACTTAGGCAAGGTCACCTGGGGAGTCTGGGGAAAGTACAGATTCCCGGGCCCAGCCCCAGAAATGTTGATTCTGCCCATCTCAGGTGGGACCCTGGAAATCTGCGTTTTAGCAAACACCTTTCAGGGACTCCTTGAGCAGATCTGAGAAAAGCTAGTCAGGAGGCTCTCAGAGGAAGAGGGCACCTTGGTTCCAGGGGTCCCGGGACCTTGGGCCAGGGAACTCAGGATGAAAAATCCCCACGCGGGTCACACACAGTTTTGCTGGTTCTTTGGAAACCAGTCATGACGTCGAGGATACTTGTCACAGTATCGCTCATCCATCCTCTATATAAGACAGAATAGAATTTCCCCTCCTCTCTGCAGGGGCTGTGCTGCAGTGGTTGGCAGAGGAGGTGCGCTGGGCAAAGGCTTTGTAGGTGTCACGGCATTTTGCATCCCCAGGCCGGACACCGGGGACACAAAATAAACAAAGATCTGTTCCTTCCAAGTGCTGAGCCCAGACTCTTGATGCTGCCACACTGACTTCTGCTTTCCTCTCAACAAGCCCACGATCAGTGCAAGCTTCCTACCCAGGCCAACCGCCCAGAATCACTTTCGACGTGGGGCGCAGGTGCCACACTTCCAAAAGGTGTGTTCGACAATCATCCCTCAGGTACTTTCTTCATCGCCCGAGGTCCTGGCTGGCATCCTCCCCTCTGCCAAGGGTGGCAGGGAAAACTGTGGGCAGCGTCGTGGCCTGGACCCAGGAGCACTCAGCCCCACCACTTTCCCTTTCTGCAAAGCACCAAGGAAGGGCGCCACAGTGGTTTCGTAGCTCAGCAAACGTTTATTAGGTTACTGACTAGTATGAGCCATCATAAAGTAAAACAGGAGTTTCAGAAACTGTACAAGGCTCTGGACAGATGGGAAAGGAGGTGGGGTGGGGTCCCAGGGAGTTGGGGTGGGAGATGTGGAGAGAACGAGCGGTTCACCAGCACCCTGGGGACGGCGGACAAATGAACCTCTCTCGAGTGCAACGTTCTTCACTACAGAAGCGAGGAGAACCTTTGAGAGTCTGACAGGTGAGACCCCCCACCCCCGCCCTAAAAAGGAAAAGATAGCCCTCAAAACCTGAAGGGGGCAGTTTACATTCCTACCTGGTCTTGGCACCGACTTTTGTGCTTTAAAAAAATATATTCCACTGGAAGGTTTTTTTTTTTTTTTTTTTTTTTTTTTTTTTAAAGGTACCCTACAGCAGCTGCTTACAACACAATTTTTTGGGACAAATATATATATATATGTGCATATATATTAACCGCTTTTAACAAATAAAGTCATCTACTGTACCTGTGAGGACATGAGCAGAACTCAGATCCTAAGGGAGCTGATTTCAAGATAAAAGCAAGGGCGAGGGGCGGGTGGGTGTGGGGGACGTGAGGGAGGAGGTCTGGGACAGGCGTCTCTTGAGTGCCCTGCTGGGACTGGGGTGTGAGGATGACTAAGAGAGCTCCCTGTAGGCCCCGAGCTCTGCCAGGTGCTGAGCAGAGACCATGGCTTCCCCAGGGCTGGACGCCTCTCCTGGTGTCCCTGCCCCTCCCTGCCTCTGGCCTCTCAGGATGGAGACCCCACTCTTTGTTCTCGAGGTCCCCTGGACCATGGAGCTTCCCAGGATGCTTGTGGGGAAGAAATCTCAGCTAGGAAAGCGGATGGAACGTGGACCCCGCCCCCCCCACCCGTTCATAGATGACCAGACACGCAGACACGTGCAGCCGTGCGTGACTCCAGAGGTAAGTGGGGACGCGGGCGCCCTAGGACTCGTATTGCACGTGAGGTGAGGCTCCCTGAGGGGCCAGCTGAGGGCCTCAGCACGTAGCCCCGGGCACGCGTCAGGGACAGCACCAGGACCCGGCGTGCGGTGGCACACACGTGACAGGTCTGACCCAGAGAGGGGGCAGGACCGGCACACATGGCCCAGGAAGGCAGCGGGCTGGGGGGAAGCCACTGGACGCCCCGAAGCGGGAGGTGACTGAAATAAGGCTTCCTTTCTCAGTGGAATAAATAAATGGTCTTTGTTATCGTTAAAAGAATAAATAGGGGCGCGCGGCTCCGGCAGCTGGGAGGGGTGCTGGGTGCCCACCCACCTTCCGGAGGGGCACCGTGGGCTTCCACCTGGCAGTCCTGAGCTTCGCAGGTACTGCCCAGCTCCGGCCCTCTGCTCGCCTGGGATCCGCCCTGCAGCCCCCGCACCCGCCACGGCCCCACCCCACCCCACCCCCGGGGACCCTGTGGCTGCGCTATCCCCGAGGGTGTGGAGAGCCGCCCACCCCCCTCTCCAGCCCCAGAGCAGACGGGCCGCAGGGAGGCTTTCGTACAAGTTTATTCTCTGCGTCTGGTTCCGGGGGGCTGTGATGGGCAGCCCCGGAAGGGAGGAACGGAGCCCTGGCGGGTGGGCGGGTGGCATCATCCAGTCCCGCAGAGGTGGCTGGAGGCCGTGGGCCGGGTCACGCGGCGGCGGGCCAGGCTGCGTCACTGGTACAGGAGGTAAGCCTTGAGCGAGGCGGGCAGCGGCAGCGCGGGGATGGCGCCCAGGCGCTCCTTCCCCAGGGCCAGGCGCACGGACCGCCGGCAGAGATCCATGAGCGGCAGGGGCTCGGCTGGGGGCGGCAGAGAGGGGATAGAACTCAGGTCAGCGGCACAGCACAGGTCCAGGGCAACAGGGCTGACACGCGCGAGGCTATCATTCACTAGCACAGATTCCCGCCCCCCACCCCCAGTATTGGGGGTTCAACCCAGGGCTTCACCCCGAGCTACATTCCCAGCCTTTCTTTTTTTTCCCCCCTGAGACGGGGTCTCACTATGCAATTCAGGCTGGCCTTGAGCTCACTTTGTAACCCAGGCTGCTCTCAAACTCACAGCGATCCTCCTGCCTCAGCCTCCAGAGTGCTGGGATTACAGGTGTGCACCACCACACTGGGCCCTCTTTGCTTTTTAAAATAGGTTCTGGCCATGCTGCTAAGTCATCTTGGCTGGGCTCCAGCTTGTGCCCTTCCTATCTTGGCTGTCACATATTAAACACTTAAATACATGAAGTGCTGGGATTACAGGAATATGCCACCACGCCTGGCTTTGCATAGATTTTAATGAATACTTAGTGAATTTTTTTTCTTTACTTTTTTTTGTTTGTTTGTTTTAGACACGGTCTTGCTATGCAGCCCAGGCTGGTCTCGAACTCACTATGTAGCCCAGGTTGGCCTCTTGTGAATGTTATTTTAATTCTAACTGAATAGCTGACCTGGAGAGCTGCTCTGGTGGTGGACGACGGTTATCATGAGTGATAATGTGACAGGCATGGTGATGCCGTGATCACCACTGTCCCCAGTTTAGAAAAGAGGAACAGAGTTCACATAACTGGTCCAGAGCTGCCCCGCTGGAGGAGTCAGCGCTGAGACTTGAACCCAGGGCCGCTCTGCCCCATCTGGGCGAGCAGCGCCTTCAACATGTGTCGCTCCAGGGGTGTGGGCTTTGCATCTGGCTCCACCCACAGACCTGGTGCCCACTGCGATCCCACTAGGGGGAGGGCGGGCACCTGCCCTGCTGACCCGGCCTCTGCCTCTGCGTCCACACCTCAGAGGCTCAGATGCTAGTTTGCTGTGCCAGTTTTGCTGTTTCTATGGGAAACAGGAGAGGGGGACCAGGCTCCCCACGTGGGTCAAGGTGCAGGAAGGAGCAGCCATCAGCGCCCAGGACAGCATCTCAGGAGTTGAAGAGTGCCGAGTGGCAGGGGAGACGCTGTCGGGATGGGAAGCAGTGGGGGCTTGGGTGGGCAGGATCGGAAGTCAGGGATGTCCCAGAGTGGTGGCTGTGTGCAGAGGCCTTTTCCTCCCGGGTCTCCAGGCCCTGTCTCCACTACCCCTGTCCCCAGAAAGACAGCAAGGGCTTGCAGCCTTGGCACAGAGGCAAGCAGCCCGTGGTCAGTGCAGGCTGGACAGCAGGGAGGTCACACAGGGACATCCTGGGAACTGGGGCCTTTGGTTGGCCCAGCCTGGGTGAGGGACTCTGCTGGGGGAGATTGTGTGTGACATGTGGGGACTGTGGGCACCCAGGAGACCCTGAGGAGGGCACCCATGCCAGGCTGCCCTTAGGGGGTCGGTGGGACCTGAATGATTTCCCAGATGTCCCAAAGAGCATGGCCCCTCCAAGATGGCTACTGTCCAGCCTGACCCCAAGGTGACACAGGTGGCCAGAGCTGGCTGGGGTTTCTGCCTGTCACTCCTGCTCTGTGGGTGGCCGACAGGACTCAAGTCTCATCGTGACATCCTGACCTCCTCATCTGCCTTGGAACGTCAAGCGTGCTCTCAGACAGTGGACTCGGGGGGCACCAACTTCACCCCATGGGGGCCCAGCATCCACAGGGATGCTGTTGGGGAAGGAGCAGTGGGCCACGTGTCACATCCCCCAGGTGGCAGCACAGTGCGAGGACAACCTACAGAAAGAGTCTCTGTCTGCCGTGTCTACATCCACAGGGTCCCCCAATTCATTAGCACCCACGGTCTCAGGATGTGACCCTGCTTGGGCACAGGATCTTTGCAGATGTAATTAATGCAGTGAGGTCACACTGGATGACAGTGGCTTAAATCCACGCAGAGGACACAGAGACCCACAGACCGGCAGTGGAAGCAGGCCAGGTGGGGACAGAGGCAGGGAGCGACAGACACTGAGTCAAGCCAGTGATACTTGGGCTACCAGTGGCCAGCAGGAGCAGAGGAGCTGGGGAGCCAGGCGGGGCGTGGACCCTCCCACGGCACCACGAGGGAGCCGGGCCTGCTGACAGCTTGATTGCGGACATCTGGCCTCTGCACGGTGACAGCATGCATTTCTGTCCAGTTACTCGGCCCAGCCCAGATGACGGTGATTTGTTATGGTAACCCCAGGAAACGAATGACCACAGCTTGCTTCCTGCATCATGCCATGACCCCACCTCCACCCCACCCTGTGACTCCGGGCGAGGTCACCGATGACCTTCTGGTCACCAAAGCAGCTGTCGACGAACCTGAGCTATCATGACTTGGTCTTCCTTGAGGCGCTTTCTCCAGTCAGCCACCATACCCTGAGTCCCTCCCAGCCATGTGACAGCTCCTTGTTGCTCCCCCCTCAGCCCCTGGCCTCTGGCCTGCAATAGGGCCTGGCCTGTTGTCTGGGTGACTTAATCCAGGGGCACAGCTTTGAATGCCACCTGAACAGCCCATCCCCACCCCCACAGGATGACACTTGGGGCCACCCAGACACGCCCCTTTCTCCCCTCACTTCCAGCTGTCGTGGCGCATGTTCCCACGCCGCAGCCAGGAGCTCGCCATGCCCGCGCCACCCCCTCCCTAAAGCCCCTCAGGTGCCCAGCACACTGCTCCACCACTCTGCTCGGCGTCTGGGGACTGTTCCCTGTTCCCATCTGGACCCTGCAAGATCAGGTGCGTCTGAGCAGGACTCGGGACAACAAGAGGCCAAGGGCCCGCGGGGCCTGGCATTGAGATCTGGGTGGAGAGGAATGGGCTCATGGCAGACAGGGTCCCGATGGGACGCTTCGGAGTCTCTACCCACGTTCCGGCTTACGGATACGGTCCCCAGGAAACTATTCCCACTCTCAAGAGCCTCCCAACTGCTTCGGGATTTTCCCAACAAGAAAAGTCACCAAAGCCCCCAACTTCCCCTCGGATGCAGGGGGGGTGCCACCCGTTCACAAGGCACGGGTCTGGGCCCCAGGATGCAGCCGCAGAACCTCTCAGTCCACCAAGGGCAGACAGTCCCCAGGCCTCCCAGGAGCCAGCACCCAGGAACAAAGCAGCTGTGCGAAGCTCAGGAGGGGTCCCCAGGGACCCACAGCTTCCCTCGGTGGCCGGGCCAGGTCAGGCCCCATCTGCCTTCGCTTCCTGGCTCCAGCCCTGCTCTGGTGGGAGAAGGGGGCATGTGAAGCTACAGGTTCGGAGCCGCTGAGACAGTCTTAGAGCTCCTGGCCTGTGGGGCAGGGTTAGGACGCAAGGCGCCAGGCCAGGCCCCGACCTTAAAGATGGTCAGCTCACAGGTGGACGAAGCTTCCTGGACACCCCCTTCCTGAGCCGGAATCTGCAGATGGAGAAGGCACTCACGCAGGCAGAAGCTCCTGGAGACAGGGCCCAGCGAGGGGTGGGCAGTCCTGGAATGCCAGGCCCCCCCGCTGGCATGGGCGCCCAGCTGGGCACGACAGAGCCTCCGCCCCCCCAGCAGAGCACCACACACGAGTTGTTCCCACGCGGGGTCTGAGATGGGGCGCCCTCCTTCCCCAGATGCACCCTGGTTCTCAGCCACTGGCTCCTTCCCTGCCATCTCCTGATATCAGGACTGAAAGACTCCGCTTCGGACCACGTCCCAAGGAGCCTCTGGCACCAGCACAGAGACCCAAAATCTGTCTGGTGAGTGCAAGCAGTCACTGACTTTCATGTAACTGAGAGGCTCTAGGCTGTAAACCTCAGGTCGATAACAGACTAGCTGCTGTGCTAGAATCTAGTCAACTGCAGATCAAACCAGAAAGGTGGTTTATCAGAGATAAGGACCACTCAGCTATTACCCCTCCATTCATCCGCCCATCATCAATCTGTCATGCATCCATTGCATCATCTGCCCATCTAGCCAACCACGTATTCTATCCATCTGCCATCCATCCATCCATCATTCATCTACCCATCCATTCGTCCATCATCCATCTATCTAAGCATCCAGCCATTTTCTAACCATCCATCACCTATCACTCACCCACCATCCATCCATCATCTATCCATCTATTCATCTATGAATCACAGGTAGGTAATCTAGCAAACTCTGCCTAAAATTCTTCATTTAACCAGATGCAGGCAAGCCTGGCCTCTGAAGGTCCAAATACAATGGAATATCTACTTTAAAACATTTTAAAAGCCGGGCAGAGTGGTGTATGCCACTAACCCCAGCGCTCAGGAAGCTGAGGCAGAAGGATCACTGCAAGTGCAAGGCCAGCCTGAGCTACTTAGTGAGCTTAAAACCAGCCTAAACTATGGTGAGACCCTTAAAAAAAATTAAAGCTAATGACGACATAAACCTTTGAGCGAAGCCCAGCCAGGACGAGGGGGACACAGACAGCACAGCCTCGGAGGTCGAGTGCAACACTTACGATCGAGTCCATTCAAGTAGCGCATGCGGATCTCGCAGTGGCCCCAGACGGCACTCACTACAGGATACAGTTTTTTGCCCTTGAGTCCCCGAAAAGCCACTCCCATGTACTGTCCGTCCACGATGAAGCTCAGGGTCCCGTCATCCATGTCCAGGGCCACAAGGAAGGAGTCGGGGACGATGAATGTCTCATCCGGCTCCAGAAAGGCTGGGTACGTTTTGCTCGGCTGGTTCTTGCCGTCATGGTAGAGCCGGTTGCGCCCCAAGTCCCAGCCCCAGGACTCGTGGTTATTCCCCACGAGGGTCGTGTACCCCACAGAGTGCAGCGGGGCGTCTGCCGTGGCTACCCCCACCACCGCATGCGTGCCCCGCTGCCGCATGGCCCACGTGATCTGCCACACGTGCAGCCCCCTCGTGTACCCGACTTTGCCCCTGATGGCGTCTGTGCTCTGGGCCACCGGATGCCGGTGAAAGATCAGCTTGTCGTCCTCTTTAACAAAGACGTTGAGCGAGCGATCGTTGTTGTTCCAGGAGTGAAGCAGCTGGACATCGTAGGACACGGGGGGCATGTCGAGCAGCAGGTCCAGCCGGGTGGGCTTGCAGTAATCCAGGCCCTGGAGCTCCTGCTTCAGGGGCCGGTACGTGGGGTCTCGCATGTCCACAGTCTTGATCCCTCCGGTGACCTTCTGACCCATGGCGGCCTCTGGTTTCACCGGCTCGCGGACTCCCAAGGCAAACTCATCAATCTCGGGGTAGCTGCAACTCCGGGGAAGGTCGCTGGGAGACCTCCACACGCCCAGGGTGCCTGGCGGGGGAGAGACACAGGAGGCTGGTGAGCAGGGCTGCGGGACGAGGGACACAGAGTGAGCCGGGAGCGCAGGGCGCAGTGCGGCCCAGCAGCCTGGAGCCCCGGCTCTCTTGCGCCTGAGATGCCTGGGCAGCCTGGGGACCTGGTGTGGAAGGAACTGGCCCTTCCCCGAGGCCACGCTGTGCACCGCCGCGCACCGCGAGGTCTGTGTGGAGCAGCAGGAGAAGGAAATGGGCGCTGCTCTTGGTATGCTGGGTGAGCTTGGGGTGCTCAGGGTTACACAGGGCAGCGGGCCAAGGTGGCACTGAAGCCTGAGTCACAGTGCACGGGCAGCTTCGTGGTCACGGTGGAGCGTGCCCAGGTGCCCGGCCTGGCTGCGGAGAGGGGAAGGCGGAGCCCTGAGGTCCTGGCCCCTCCTCCTCCTCCTCCAGCACAGCTGCTCGGACTCCCTCACTGTTAATCCATTCTTGGGACAGAACCGGTGTGGTTCAGAAGCTCAATGTCTGGTCTGTGTGCACACTTGGAGGGAGGGCCCAGGCGCCTCCTGGCCACCCTAAGGCCACGGCAGCTCCCCCAGCAGCCCCCGTCCTGATACAGATGGACACAGGTTCTCTCCCTGCACCCCTGGTGGCTCTGGGCCAACACCAAGCTGACCAATGGCTGCTTCTGCCCGCCCACACCCTCCTGCAGAGCCCTCGGGGAGGAGGTCTGCCCACATGGCACCTGTCCCTCTGCGACTCACGGGAGGCATGGGGCTATGGGCACCCCGCCCCACCTGGGGCCGGCCCTGGAGAAGCCCGTCACCACACCCTCCGGGCTCCTATGTTTTACTCAGAGCAAGGGTTTTCTCGGCCACTGAGACCTCCTTGGCCTCTGGAAGGGATGCTCAGTTGCTGGATCCGGAGGACAGGACCTGCCCGACAAGCTCCTGGCTAAGTAATATAACAAGACAGCCTGCGAGGGGGCTGGGAACGGAGTCCTGCGGCGTCACAAAGGTGCCGGAGAAAAGTGACCGAGAGAATGCAAGGGACATCCGTGTGGGGAGGCCGTAGGCTGCCACACACATGGACACCTGGGGACTCCTGAGCACTGGCCTGCCACTCCCACAGGGTCTGCAGAGCCAGGGGCGGGGCTGGGGTCTGCAGGGGGCCCCCCTCAGGACGCAGGCCTCCTGTAGGCGCGCCCCAGGCCGAAGGTCCCGCGGAAGACTGGGCGCCCAAAGCCCTTATGCAGGGGGCAGCCAGCAGTTCTTCCTCCCTCTGTGCTGTGAGACAGAGGCCCCCCCACACCCCAAGGGCACGGTCACCTCTCGGAGGTGAGCTAGGGCTCCTGTGCCTGATGTGATGAACTTGGGACAGAGCTGCGTCCCTCTGCAGCTGCAACTGCTCTGGTGCAAGAAGGGACTTCGCATCCCAGACCTGTCAGCTCCCTGGGAGGGGGAGAGGGAAGGGGGAGGGGAGGGGAAAGGGTGGGGGAGGGGAGGGGGAGCAGGGAAATGTCCTAGGAGAGCTCATGTGACTGCTTCTTGCAGTGACACAGCCCCGGGCCTCAGCTGGAAACATCATCTGAGCAGGAGGAGGCTGGGGAGATGCTGGGGCACCCCCTGTAGGGCACCCTGGGGTGACTTCTTCACGGGGTACCTACTCTGCTGCGTACTGGGGCCATTCTGATGCCCGAGCCACCTCCTGGGTGGTCAGCTGCCATGAAAACGCTAGAGTCGCTCTTGATTCATTTGTGTGTGTGTGTGTGTGTGTCCCCTGCCCCACGCAGTGCTAGTTGAAGACACTTCTTTCTTGTCACCCCACTTCTTTCTTGTCACCATCACCTTCCTGCCGACACATCTAGCCACCTCTTTGCGGTGCAAGAACAGAGAAGCCACGCATTCACTCTCCTTCCATCCATTTTTACCTGTGGGCCACTCCCACAAGACCCCAGAGACCCTGACTGGCCATGCACCACCGTCTCGGGACAGCGGCCCTGTCCTGGGCTCCTGCACTCATGCAGGGCAGTCGTAGCTTTGCCATTGAGCTTCGCCCTGAGCTTTTCTGAGCACATCTGTAACACGCGTGCCACCTGTGCTTCCCCAGGACTCAGTGGCGACAGCACCCCAGGGAGGCCTGGGACAGCGGGCGCCTGCTTTTGTCTAATGTCCTAGAATGTGCTCCACACCCTGAGAAAGCTTGCTGCCAACCGCATTTCCAGCTCTCCAAACCTGGCCCAACAGATGCCTTTTGGCCACATGCCAGGTGCCTGGAACTCTGGGCCAGGCCAGTTCAAGGTGAAGGTCAGTTCTGCACGAGGGGTCAACATGCTCCTTCTGTTCCAACCCTGTGTGAAACTACTGACCTCCAAAATTCCTAGACCTGGAGCTCAGGGTGAGATGGGGTGTACCGGCCAGGGTGGGGACACAGGTGGCCCTGAACAGCTCCTGCTACCACAGAGCCAGCGCAGGCTCCACCGGGCCCGGCGAGAGTCTAGCAGGAGACACCAAACTGCCGGCGGGATGTAGGGAAACTGGTCTGAGTGTTGGTTCTGGGGTCACCCCCATTTCCAGCTGTTGTGTCAGCAAATTCTGAAGCCCGGGCTTTCCAGGGCCTAGAGACACCACCGGAGCATGGAGGCCTGGGCTCACGGAGCAGATGACAAGTCTCCAAGAGGCGGAGGATTCAGCCCTGTCCCCACCCAGGAAAAGCCAAGCCACAAAAGGTATGAAGGGCGTGGCTGTGTACCGCCCCACAGGATGGAGCAGGGGACAGAGACAGCCCTGTGCTGCCCCCAGCCCCGTGGCCGTGTGGGCACCTGCACACACACACACGCCCACACCCGTCTGCACACGTATGTGCACACTCGCGTGTATGCACACGTGCCCGTGCCCAGAGATAACGACAGCAGTGGGTGTCGAGGCTGACCTGGGCCTGCAGGACTCTGGCCACTCCCAGAAAGCCAGTCTCCAACCAGCTGCCCCGGAGCACACCCGTTCCTCCTCACGGCCCTCTCACACCCACCCCCAGACCCCTAGGGCGGGAGGAGCAGGGACCCCAAAGTGCCCCAGACCATCCTACTCCCAGCCTGTGCCTCTCTTGCCCCACTGGGATTCTTGCCGCCCCAAAGATTGAAGAGCCCCCCATGCTCTGTCTGCAGCTGCCTGACTGGCGGTCACACGTGGGCCCCAGGGTCTGTGCCTCCCACAGGCCAGGGGCGCTGCAGGACAAGGAGCAGGGTTAGGTTCAGGGTCAGCCGAGCCCCTCCTCCCTCTTCCTTCCCCCAATCCTGCCCGGCGCAGCAGTGGCCCCAGTCTCCCCCCCACCCCGACCACACCCAGCCTGGCGCTTGGCCTAAGCCACCCTGCCCACCATGGGAGGAGCCCCATCTCCCCGCTGCTGCCACACGGAGTCCCCAGGGCCACCAGGCAGCTCTTGGCTTACACCTGCCTTGGGAAGGGTGGCCTAGGGCTCCAAGAACCCACCAATCCCGGCCTGGGCCCTGGGAACGGGGGTGGGGTCCCCAGCTCGAGTCACGCTGTGGCCGCAGCCTCAGTGCGGGCCTTCCTGAGAAGGAAGAACAGCGCCATGCAGACTGACCTCCCTCCAGACCTGCCACTCAGCCCTGCGAGACGGGGTCAAATCAACCCCTGGCAGAGGAAGAAGGAAGGAGGCCCAGACATGATCAGGACCCCTAGGGCGGGGGGAGCAGGGACCCCAAAGTGCACTGGTGAGGCTCTCCGCTGCCCCATGCAAGGCAGAGGCAGGTGTGAGCTGGAGGCGAGCAGGAGAGCGCATGGGGACCCTTGACGTCAGCAGAGAAGATGTGGGGCGACCTGCCGGGGGCAGCCCTCTGGGCACTCGGGTGGCACGTGGCAGTGGTCACGCAGACGCCACGCACCCAGCTGCTGCTCTTCTTATCCACCAGCCCTGCCCCTGTCCTGCACAAGGGCGCACGGCTCGGACCACGCAGCCCTGGGGGACGTCACCACGCAGGATGTCCCTCGAGGCCATCAACACTGTGTAAAGCAAACTGCTGGACCACCAGCGGCTGGCTCGGACAGCACGGGATCCAAAGGGCTCTGCCCAGGCGGTGCTAAACCCCACGCCTGCCTCCGGGGTTCGGCCTGGGGGCGGCAGGGAGAGGAGATGCATTCACTTCGAATGCTTCTTGAATTGAAAAAAAAATTAAAGTGCGTGTATTACTTAATGAAAGTGATTTCTTAGCACATTAACAGAGAATCAAAGACTGAAAAGCGTTCACAGAACGCACTGGATCCCAAGAGCAAGTCACTCCCGCGGTGCCCTGCAGCAGCACCCCCGCCCCAGCTGCGCCATCCACCAAGGGAACTCAGGGCCACTGTCACGAAGGGCGTCCTCTGCTGTACCACAGAGACCAGGTCGCCTGGCCCTGACGGGCAGAGGGGACAGACTTTGGGGGAGCTCTGTGCCGTCCCGAACAGGCATGTTATTCTACAGTGACACTTTTCTACTACTTTCAAGTATACTCTTTCTAAACCACTCGTCTGTCCACTGGCCAAAGCCCGGCTGCCCTGGCCTGCCACGCTGCAGGACAAGGACCTCGGGGGAGGTTGGAGGGTCAGCCTGGCCACCTGCCTGACACCCGCAATGTTCCTCAGTGACAGGTGCACCCCTGTGGGCCTCGCCTGCCCCAGCGTGCCTTCCGGCCTGGCTGGCCCGCAGCCACCTCGGCGCAATATCCCTTTAGTTCTATTGTCTGTATCCTTCGTGGGGGACACAGCCAAAGTGGCCGGGACCCACAGCTGGGGTTGTGCAGGAGGCAATGCCACCTCCCGGAGCACGCCGGACCCCAGAACAGTGAGACCATTGTTTTGACCCTGGCTGGGAACACGTTGAGGATGTGGAGCAAGGTGACCTATATAAAGCCTCCTTTCACCTGACGATCACACACGGCCTCCACCCCCTCCCAGCCACGGCTGCAGCCCTGGGTCCTGGGAGAGAGAAACGCCCCAGCAGGCAGCCTGTTATTAAATCAACAGCACAGCCTGCAGCCCGGCTGGACGGTGCCCACCCACGGCCTGGGTGCTGCTGGCTAATTACGGCTGGGTGCTGTCTCTGCCCCAGGCACAGACACAGACGGCTCAGGCTGCGCACTGCACGAGCCGGGCACGGAGTGCCAGCTAGGACTCGGGTCCTGCAGATAAACCCCACTCCCCAACTGCCCACCTGTTGGGGATATGGAGAGAAATCTCTGCCTTTAGAACCAACAAGGAGGACTAGACCCTTCTGGAAAGTTCTGACAAGTGACTTTGGAGAGAAAACCCCACACAGTCCAGAGCACTAGCCTTTGACCTCAAAAAACCAAAAAATGCACCTGCCCCTGACACCTACGGAAGGACACAGATGACTCACGGCCCTTTCAGAAAGGGCCCGGATGGGCTGCGCCGAGCCCCTGGGAAACGGGCGAGACATTCATACAGAGACTGAAAATTAAAAGGAGAAGTCACCTTGGCAGGCAGCCTGGTTACGGCTACAGCGGCGGGGAGGGCGCGGCCTGGGGCTCCCCGGGACAGGACGGGCAGCTGGGTTCCTGAGGGCCCCGTGACACGCAGGACCTCGCCCAGAGGGCACCCAGGCAGCACGGGGTGGCTTTGGTGACAGCGGGGACAGAATCCAGATGGACTGCGACCCTGCCAGCCTGCAGGTGGGCACCTGACCCCAGTGGGTCTGTCTGGTCCCCTGAGCCCGGAGTCCCAGCAGTGGGTGCAGGGGGAGGGTGCCTGGCATAGCGGGGTGCACACAGCTCCCTCTCCCCTCCTGCCCCCTACACCCGAGATGTGCGCGCACTCAATCATGAATTGCCAAGGTTGGGGCTCTCAGAGCAGAGCACAGAGGGCCCTGGACACCGCAGACCCTCCAAAGGCAAGACTCAGCCAGCAGGAGCCCCCAGACATTGTGGGGTGGAGGCGGTAGGGCCGAGCCCATCATGAAGCTCAAGAGGGTTCTCCAAGCCAGGTCCCCCGGCAGGGCTGCGACACCCCAGCGCTGTGAGGATGCAGACCCTGGGCCCCAGCAGGCTTCAGAACCAGCCTCGCGGGGCAGGGCCAGCACCGCATCCTGATGAGCCCCCTGGGGGTAAGGATGCGACCTCTGGGTACCCCAAATTCATTTTCAATGAGACTCGCCAGGCTTGCTCTTATCCCATGCTTTAAATTAAAAAACAAAACAAAACAAAACACAAAACACAACAACAACAACAACAAAAAAAACTTCTGTTCTACCTGGAGATGAACTTTTTTTTTTTTTGAGACAGGTCTTGCTGTGTAGTCCAGACTGTCCTTAAACTCACTTTGTAGCCCAGGTTGGCCTCACACTTGCAGCGATCCTCCTGTCTCAGCCTCCTGAGTGCTGGGATTACAGGCGCGTGCTGCCACACCCAGCCTGAACTATTTCAAATGTCACCCCTGCTCCTAAGAACCTTAGCAGGGAAATGTACACAGTGTAAGTTAAAGTGGTCCAAGTGCCCTCTCCTGCTGCCTCCCACTGCCCACAGGGATAGGAGCTCAGACCTTCCAGGCCACTCTGGTGCCTGAGCGAGTGTAGACACGGACAATGTCAAACGGCCACACCACACCTGCTCTCCAGCTTGCTGCTCCCCATGACACATGGGTTCCACATCAGTATCATGCGTTAGGAGTTGTGTAATATTCCACGGTGCGCCATCGTCACAGCTGCTTGACTGAAGGATGCTCACGTGTGGGCTTCAGAATTTCCCGGTGCCAGGGCGGCCTAACGCCTCGTCTTTCCGTTTAGCTTTGGTCACTCCTTTTACCCTCAAAGTCTCAGTCCTTGGAACCCCTGCCCCACTATCCACCTCCACTTCCGCGGAGGAAAAGCATCCCACAGCCCAGCTCCAGGTTTCTTGTCCTTTGTCGCTGACCAAAGGGGCCGAGGGTTTCTGCGGAGCTGGCCGGCCTGACCTTTGCCACATGGGCCACAGCCAAGGACGCGGGAAGGGCACTAAGAGGAACCAGGCAGCGTGCGGGATTAGGGTTAGGGTTAGGGTTAGGCAACTGAGTCGCCATCTCTGGGGGGACCTCACGGAATGGGGCAGTGTGCTGGCAAGTCCCTGGGCCTCCCAGGTGGCTGGGATGAGGGGCTACAACAGCTTTAGGGAATTCCTGGTCCATGTTCCTGGCCTTCCTCCTCCAAGCCCATCAGCCCTGAAAGCTCTGGACGCACTAGGAGGAGGGTCCTGTGGGTCCAAAGGAAACAAGGGAATCCTGAACTTCCAGGCAAGCTTCCGGGCCTCAGGGTCACAGGCAGCATAAAGCAGGGAGCGAGGGAGTGACCCAGCAGTCAGAGACTGGATGGAGTATTACTCAGCGGTCAAAAAAGCTACTGGATCGTTGAACACAGGTGAGGACAAAGACCTGCTTGGACAAGGATAAAGGGCACAACTGTGTCTGCCTTGAGATTAAAACCCAGAAAAAGTGAAAGGGCAAATGAAATGCTACTGAAAAAGCCACGTGACGGTGATGTGCGTATGCGTGCCCTGCTCTTAAATGTCTTCACTTTTTCCTTGTCCTTGTCGTGAAAAATGAAGGGATGAGTGTGAGTGCGGCCAGTGGCCGAGCATGCTGTGGCCGGGCCGGGGGGACGGCGGGCTGCTGCCCAGCTGTGAAAGGCACGCGCTGGGTCTGGGGCTGCCGGCCTTGGTAAAGGCCCTGCTTTCTGCCACCAGGAAACCGCCACCCAGATCTTGCCCGAACCCTCTGCGATGACGCCAGGGTCCGGCTGCCTGAGATGACGTCACACCACGGACAGAGCTCCGGCCACGCAGCTGGAGGGGACTCGCTGTCACGCAGGACGCCTGCTCAGGGGACTGTCATGCACAGCTGGGTGCAGCCCGTGGCCCTCACACCGGGCGTCCCGGGCTCCACAGACCCTTCAGGCAGGGTGGCTCAGGCGCCACACAGACAGGGGTGTCATCGGGGCTGCCTGGCCCTCCCAAGTGCCCCTGAAAGGCCCAGCGTGGGTCAGCGTGGGCCCCAGCTCCTCAGCGGCTGGACCGTTCAGGGACACAGGTTCCAGGGCCACAGCGGTCAGGAGCAGAGGACTCCCCGACAACCAGAAAAGAGAGCAAGCGGTGGGAGAGGGCAGGAGCAGGGGCTTCCCAGCATAGGCACACAGGAGCCCAGGGACAGAGACCCAGGAGAGGGGCGAAGAAAAGCACGCGAATGCAAACGTGCGCCACACAAGGTTCCTGTGCATGACAGTCTGCATCAGATTATAGTGGACTAGGGCCCAGGACTTAGTGCAGGGTCATAAGTGCCTGCCTGGCAATCGCAAGGTACTGAGTTCAAATCCTGGTACCAAAAAAAAAAAAAAAAAACAAGACTACAGAGGACTGAGATTTCCCTTCGCCTGGCGACGTGGTGGCCATGGTGAGCTCACTGCGCGAGACACTGCTCACTGAATTTCAGCGACTGTGTGAATGAGCCAGCCACCGTGATCACCACAGCGCCCAACCCCTGAGCACAAGCATGATGCCTCCAGTCTGGATGAACTCCACCGTGCTCGGGCTGCTGCTCTGGAGCACACCGCAAGACAGTGCCACGTCAGGCCGGTGGCAGCCTCACACACCTCCGCCTTGCTCCATCTCTCATCTCCTCTTGAGGCCATGGGCAGTGGGTGACCTGGGCCACCGAGGTTTGCTTATGTGTGCTCTGATGCTCACACGATGACTAAGCCACTTAACGAGACACTCAGCCTACAGCCTGTTAGTAAGGGACACATGACTGAATTCCAGGAGAAAAGCAGAAAGAACAGGACGTGCAAAGGCCCTGGGGCAGGAGAACAGCAAAGAATCCATCTGGCTGCTGAGCTGAGAGCCATTCAGAACCTGCAGGCAGCCGGGGGGGATGTAGGGAGACCAGCAAGGGCCGTGATGCAGGGGCACAGATCAGACCCGGGGCCAGCAGATGCCACCCAGTCCAGGATGTGATCTGGACCGGCAGTATGCAATTGGCAATGCTGTCACCTGAGGAAGAAGGGACTGGCCACTGACAACTCAGTGCAGCACCCAGCAAGATGGAGGCCCCATCCATGAGCTAGCGGCTTGCTGGGTCTTCCCCACAGACACAGCTGCGTCAGCTGCAAAGCTTGAGGCCCCAAGCAGCAGGGTGACCTGTGGGCTCCTGAGGTCCAGCTTTGCACCTCCCATGTAGTTCCTTGGATTCGCCCATCAGTCTCTCGTGGGTTTGGTAGATGCCACTACACTGTGTCACCGGGGAGCCTGGAAGACGTGGTGGGCATAATCCCGACAAGATGGAGGGCACGCAGCGTGCAGCTGGGGTCCCTGGGTTCCACTTCAGCTCCATGGCGGGGTGGCCTTGGGCAAGATCCTGCCAGCCTCAGTCCACCAGAATGGGGGTGACAATGGTCCAGTCACCTTGGTCAGCTTAAGGATAAGATGGGGGCTCCGCAGAAAGCTCAGCTTCAGTGAGCAGCACACACCAGAGGTGGGCTTGTAATTTAGGGGTGCGGGGCACGGGGAGAAATGAAGGGGGGGATGGGCTTCCCGGGGACCCTGGTGACAGAAACCAGCCACACAAATCCTGAAAGCCCCTCCCAGCCTCAAGCTTGGCCGTCTCTGCAGGGACCAGTGGCTGGAGGCACAGCGACTGAGCTCGGGGGCCACCTCTTGCCATGTCGAGCTCAGTGGGGTGCCGAAGAGGCCCCTGCAGGGAACCCTCAGATATTATCGCTGTGGGGACTGCCTGACACTGCCCCAGCGCCTGCTGGCTCTGTCGTGGGGACAGGGGTGGTGGAGGCCCCCTGGGTAGGGAGCAGTGGCCCTCGCCCTCCTCCCCTCGCTGGTCCCTGCGTGGCCCCAGGTGGCCGGGACCTGGGTGTGGGGAGGTCTCTCAGTACAGCTGCCTGGATGGCAGGGGTGGCCGGTGGGGGTGTGTGTGTGGGGGTGGGTATCTGTCCCATTCATCGGTTCTTGAGAACAGACAAGGAAAAAGGGGAAGCGGAAAAGGGAAACTGGCCCAATATTCCCCCAGGGGCTGGTCTCGGTGGCCAATGGGGCAGGGGAGGAAGAGCCAAGAAGCAGGCAGGAAGGTCCCAGGGTAACCTTGGAAACACACAGTGGCCCAGAATTGGCCATGGGCTCCCAGGCCCCGCCCCTGGGGACACAGAGGACCCCAACACTCGCCAGCGTGGTGACATCAGCTGGGCCACTTTGGAAAGGTATTTCCTCTCAAAGCTGGACTTCCCATTCCTAGGGACGCGGCCGCACGCTTCCTGGACGTGACCCCGCCCCCCACCTCCCCTGGGGGGCCTGGCGCGCCCCAGCAGGCAGCTGGACCTCCAACCCGGTGCAGCTCCCACACATGCACACCACACACTGCAGGAGGAGGCTCGCGTGAACCCCTCTCTCTCTGCCGTGGCCCCCGAGTTTCCGTTCCCATGTCAGAGGCGCCTCTTTTCTGCTGAGCCTGCGGGACCTGCCAGCAGCTCGCGCCGCCCCGCCGGGACCCGCGTTTTCGCAACCCAGCGCCTTGCTCCATCGCATCCATCTCGGCCGTGAATCACGGAGGTTTAATGGGATCGGCAGCTGGGCCGGCTGCAGGACTCCGTGAGAACGCGCCCCAGCCCCGCCCCAGCCCGATGACTGACAGCTCGCTTTCCAGGCCCCCAGACGGCCTGCACGTGCAGTAGCCAGTTCCTTTATGGTCCCTGCAGGGTGAGGGGTCAGTCACCCGCCCTGCCTGCAGCTGGTGACATCCAGGGCCGCCCCAAGGGCCAGCAGCACGTGCCCCACCCAGGAGCTCGCTGCAAACACAAACTCTCAGGCCCCACCCCCGATGTGTCCCAGAGGCACTGGCGGGAACCCAGGTGCAGGGGTGGGGGGAGCCTGGCTCTGTGGGGGCGGGGCCTCCTTGGATAAGTGCAGACTGAGAGGCAGGGCCGCCCTGTGTAACAGAGTCCCCACTCAGGGCCCTGTCCCCCCACTGGACCCGCCCGCAGACTTGGGGGGACACAGAGCACGGGCTGTGGTTCCCTTGCCCAGCCTGAGGTCACCTAGTGTCCGGGAGGACAGAGGCACAGGGATCGCCCTCTGATCACAGCTCCCGGCAGATGCCCTCGGCCTCCTGCTCTTCTCCACGCAGCCCGTGGCACCAGCTCGCCCCCTGGGCCTGCCCTGGGCCACCCCATGACCAGCGCCACCTGCAGATCTGCCTGGCTCCTCCTCCACGCGGCCCTCCAAGCTGCCCCGGGGTTACCGCCGCACCTCAGGTCCTGCCCAGCTTCGGGGATGGGCACTGTCACCGAGCCTCGAGCCTGGGCTGAAGTGAACCATCCCGTCCACGACCCGCCCAGTGGCGCTGGCCAGCGAGGGCCTCAGTCTCCCAGACACCTACTGGTGAATCCGGAGATGTGGAATGCTCCTCGCCAGGGCCTGGGGGTGCAGCCGGGAAAGAGCCTGGGGTCCTCCCCACAGGGACATCGGGGAGGGCGGAGGCGGCTCAGGCCCAACTCGTCCTCGGTGCCCGCGGCCACTCGCGGGTCCCCAGGCCTCTCAGCTGGGCTGGACGAGCCCTGGCCCGGGCCGCTGGCTGTCACCGGGGGAAGCGGCCCTTGGTTACCACTGGCTGAACACAGAGGCAAAACAAACACAGAGGCCGCGTGGGCCTCGCTGCACGCTGCTGGGAACAATTACGGGGCCAGCGCCGCCAGCGGAGACTCCGAGGGGGGGACGGCGAGGAGTGAGGTGACCCCAGACCCAGAGAGGGCCGGGAGCCGGCACTGGCGTGGAGGGGCCTGGGGGAGGGCGGAATGCACCCCGGGCTCCACGCCAAGGTTTCGCAGCTACGTCTCATCCCCGCGCCTGGCAGGTGCAGAGATGTGGGACGCCTCGTGACACCTCGGAGGGGCTTGGCTGGAGATTCCGCCCGGGGACATGTGGAGGCTGACATGATCAACTCTCCGTCCCCCGAGCAGCTGTCGCCAGGCACAGCTCGTACACGGCCCCCCAGCCCCTCAGGCCCCGCATGCCTGGAGTCCTGAGTCGGGGCCCACAGCCAGGACCGAGGTCCTACAGGCGGCAGGTCCAAGCCCCCTACACACAGGAGGTCACCTGTGTGCCTCTCTTAAGTCAGCTCCAGCCCCACCTCAGCCACGGGGGTCACAAACCGGGGAGAGGGGCAGGAAGGAGGCAGAATGAAGCGGGGGGCGGGGAGGGTGCAGGGCTGAGGCCCCAAGGACAAGGCTGGGACCGCGCCCAGGCCTGGTAGAGACTTGGTCCCCATGACGGAGAGGAGAAAGGAGAGGAGGGGAGGGGAGGGGAGGGAACAGGAGAGGACAGGAGTGGGGGGCAAGGGAGGGGACGGGACGGGATGGGACAGAGCCAGCCCTGTGCTGCCCCCACTAAACCCCACCAGGACTTCCCGTCCCCAAGCCAGGGAGGTCTTCGGGTTAAAGCAAGTGAACGCCCTCCCTGAGCAGCTGGGCTGGCAGCCTCGGGCCACGCTGTGCTGGGGCAGGGACCTGCCGTGGAGCCAGCCCCTCAGTGCTCTCCTGAGTGGGGGCTGGAGGGCCCCACCCACCCTGTCCTAACACGGCAGGGTTAGGAGCTGGGGAGCTGAGCAGCTGGAGCTCGGAGCAGGGTCACGGTCTCTGACCCCAGCGTCGATGTGCTGGGAATTCACAGGGGACATTTTCGGGACTACTACACAGAAACTCCTGGAAAGCCCCTCTCCCCGCCTCTCCTGCTGCGCCAGGCAGATGCAGGGGTTTCTGGGAACGCCAGGGCACGGAAGGCAATGCTACCCTGAGAAAGAGCCCGAAACATGGTCTGAGCCAGATGGCCCGGGCCGCACACCACAGCAGTGAGCCAGGCCCCGGGCACTTGGAGCAGCCCCTGGTGGAGACCTGCGGAGACCAGATGGGGAGATGACACATCAGAACGCTTCCTCCATGCAGCCCCCGGCGCTTCCGGAGGGGGGCCGGAAGCAGTGTCCACAGTGAGCAAATGTCCCCGTCCTCCCGCAGAACAGCTACAGCTCCGCCCCTCATGCGAAGGGCAGCAATGGCAGCTGTCTCCAGAACACACAGCCGACGCCCTGGAGGCCTCCACATGGGGGGCTGCCGGCGGCTCCTGGCGGGGAGGCGGCCCCGAACACTTGCCTGCAGGTATCGGGAAACACACTGATGTCCTTCGGGTCTCTTTCTGACCCTTGTGTCCTGCCTCTTTCCCACCTTTAATTGCTCATTCTCTCACTGTGGGGGGACGCACAGCTCAACACCCAGGAAGGAAGGATCAGCAAACATCTGCCGCTAGGTGTGCAAAAGATTTGTGACCCAACTCGTAAGACTTCAAGAGTACGAGAAACGACTGCTCATGTTCTTGCCTGCAAAAACGAGAAGCCTGCGTCGGGATCCGGAGGACCACGGAGACACAAAGAAGACGCTGAACATGAAGGCGGTGCCCGACGCGTCCCAGCGCCTTGTGGGTCCTCAGTAATGCCCGCACAACGCTGTGAGATGTACTGGCCGCACAGGGTAGTGGCTGTCATTGTTACAGCTCACGATACTCAGGTGGTCAAGTCCTAACTCAAAGCATCACCTCCCGGCCACTGACCAAGGGACCCAGAGCCACAACATCGCTTTAAAGCACAAAGATGCCTCAAAGATCACCCAATCAGAACGCTGCATTTTGGGGCGTGGTGCAGCCCCTTTGGAAAACAGTACAGACGCTCCCTGATAAAACCTCAAAATTACCATCTGCCCAGCAGTCCCACATTTGGGTCCATGTCCCCAAAGAACTCAGAGCAGGAGCCGGAAGCAGTATGTGTGCATTCACATTCACTGCGTCGTTGTTCACGACGGCCAAAGGCAGAGGCTGCCCGGGTGTCGGCAGATGAATGAATGGGGGGCCACAGTGGTGCACCCACAATGGAACACACAGCAGGCTGGCAAGGACGTGCTGACACCTGCCACAACGGTGGCCCTCAAGGTCAGTTTGCAAAGGGAAATCAAGTCACAGAAAGACTGACGCTACAGGATTCCAATTTCTCTGAGGCCCCGAAATGGTCAGATTTATGGAGAGGGACAGCAGGACAGATGTCACCAGAGCCTGGGGGAGAGGCGTGGGAAGTCAGTGCCTCAGGGAACAGCATCGCAGTTGGAGAGGACAACACAACTGTGAGGCGGACGGCGGGGTCGGGAGCCCAGCAATATGAATCCACTTAGTGCCCTAAATGGGCTCTTTGTTTTGTTGGTTTTTGTTTCTTTGTTTTTGTCTTTTTGAGACAGGGTTTCACTTTGGAGCCCAGGCTGGCCTCCAACTTGAAGTGCTCCTCCTGCCTCAGCCTCCTGAGTGCTGGGATTACAGGCATGCACCACTACACCCGGCTCTGAATGGACTCTTTTTTTTTTTTGGTACTAGGGATCAAACTCACAACCTTGAACCTGTCAGGCAGGCGCTTACATCACTGAGCTAAATTCCCGGCCCTATTTTTTGAGACAGGGTCTCACTACGCAGTTCAGGCTGGCCTTGAACTCCAGTCTCAAACTTACAACAATCCTCCTGCCTCAGCCTCCCGAGTGCTGGGATTAAAGGCGTGCGCCATCACACCCAGCTCTGAATGGACTCTTGAAGGTGCTTCAAATGGCAATTTTTATGTTGAACATATTTGCCACAATTTAAAAAACAAAACAAAACAATACAAAAAAATCTTTGCTTTATATAAAAATAAAAGAAAAACCTGAGGCATAGCAAAGTCACGGAGAGAGGGGCCCCTCTGTCCTGATGCCGCTGCACAGACCCTGAACGTGACAGGAAATGTGGCCGATGGTCCCAGCTGCCTCCCTCTGCCTCTTTAACGCCATCTGCAGCCACCGCTGTCCTCCTGCTCCCCAGGAGCTGTGCCGGAGGGGACAGTCAGCCCCGCAGAGAGAGGAGTCACTGCATGTTTGGTGACAGTTTCCTTGGATCTCTCTGCACACTCCTTTCCTCTCAGTGGAGTGAGAGAGGCCGTCCCTGTTCCCCGGCTACTTCTGAGTGCCGTCTGCACTGGCTGAGGCCCCGAGGCAGGGGAGCCTGGTCACCATCTATGCACACTGGGCACTCCAGCAAGCAGATGAGGACAGAGTCGGCAGGAGGCAGATGTGACTTGAAAAAGCAGAGCCAAAACCCCACTGGGACAGGCTGCTGTCCAGGAATTGTCCCGAGCCTCCCAGGCCCCAGGGTGTCTCTGGGCCAGGCACTGAACAGGGCAGAGCGAGGGTGTCCCCAGGAAGGTGGCTTCTGCACTTGTGCCCCCGCCCCCAGGCTGTAAAGTCACACTGTGGTCACCTGGGGACAGCTGATGCCCATATGGCCCACAGGACAGGGGCTCAGCTGACACCGGCTGGTGACAACCTGCAAAGTCACAGCTGAGACGCCCGCTCCTGCTGTCACCACGCTTCTGGTGGCCTCCACCCTACCCAGCCAATCAGGCCCAGCCCCTGAAGGGCATGGGCTCTTCCAAGGCTGCGAACTCCTGCTCCATCCATCGACCGGCCTCAGAAAGCGCATCCTCCGCGCTTCTCAACCGAATCTGAAAATACTGCCCGTGTCCTTGCATGGGGCGCTCCCCGGCCCCGTGACCCACTGTCCTCACTCGCCAGGCTGTGCCAGCTCCTCCGCCCCTCCCTGCCGGCCTCCTCTGCTCTCTGGCTCCAGGCCACGTCTCCCCTGGAACCCGCTGTGCCCCTCAAATGGTCTCTCTCCCGGGGGCCCCAGCAGACTCCGAATCACGCAGGTCCCAGCCCTCCCCGCCCTGGGCCGCCCCTTCTCCATCTCCCTCGTGAGCACCGCGGCCCCGCTCTGCGGCTCCAGACCTGCACGCCCGGAGCCAGTCCTGATCACATCCGCTTCGGATCCTAGGTGGGCCCAGAGGATGCAAACAGCTGACTCTTGGGGAAACAAGTCAATGTGGGCAGCAAACGCCGTAAACTGCACGAGAAGACACCCAGCCCCCCAGCAGACAGAGGAACGCAGAGCTGAAGCAACAGCGCGGCATCACTTTGCACCCCAGAGTCTATCAGTACTGAGTGGGAGGGAGCCAGGGAGAAAGCACGGTGACCTCCGAGGGCTCTGGGGGGACTGTGGTAGAAAATGAAGGTGGGGCCCTTTAAACAGACATTAGCACCCCAAAGGGACATGCATTCGCGGCTGAGCAAGCAGGAAGGCACAGAACTATCCTGGGGGTATTATTCTTCAATGAAAGGTTTACAGATTTGCTTTAAAGTGTGTCGGAAGAACATCCACAAACCCAAACAGGACTGGACCAGGAGCGGCGAGGCCCTGGAGGAACTGGAAGCCTGTGCCGCCCTCGGGGATGGAGAACCCGGGCAGCACCTCCTCATAAAACTCAGCGTCACTCGACCCCACAGCTCCACTTCCGGCTATGTGACCTGCAGAATGGACAGGGGGTCCCAGAGAGAGCTCTGCACACCCGTGTCCTCGGCAGCACTAGCTGGGGAGGGAGAGAGGAGGGCAGACCGGAGGAGGTGGCAGTTCATACACAGCACAGCGGCCGGGGTGCGCGGCATGAGTGTGGTCAGGTGGCTGCTGGGGACCCTACCGCCGAGCTACACCCCAGCTGGGCTGCGGAATGTCAGCCGGTTACCTACAGGAGGGAGGACTTCAGGGGGTTGTGCGTCTCTATATTCACGTCCAGGAATATTCACACAGGACCCATACAAATATTTACCTATGACAGCCGCGCTCATTCTTCCCCCAAACAGGCACGCACGGAGAAGCACAAAGGAGGAAAACACCAGGCTCCCGTTTTGTCTCATGACACAGGGATTAAACTCTGCGCCTTCACACTGAACTGCATCCCCAGCCCTTTTTCTTTTTTATTTTGACACAGGGCCTCAATAATTGCTAAGCTGCCCAGGCTGGGCTCAGTCTCAAGATCCTCCTGCCTCAGCCTCCCAGAGAGCTAGAACTACAAGCACACAGCACCACGCCAGCTTTCCTGAGTGCCCCAGTGCTCTCACCAGGGACCCCTGGCCACCAGGATGGCTCACTGTCCACCCCTTAGGCCCAGCCAGAAGACCAGCACCGACAGAACCTCAGGGACCCTGGGACTGACTCCCTCCTGAAGCCACACAGCACGCAGACCCCAGGGTGCAGAGCCAAAGCCCCGCACGACTCCTGTTTGTACCCCCGACACCCAGCAGACTAAGCTGAGGAAAGATGATGCGCTGAACACTGAAGGCAGGCAGGGGACCCCGTGGCTGGGCTGGCGGCTGCTCCCCCTCTGCGGGCACCACCCCAGGAAGCTGGGTCAGTTTTCCCATCCCCCACAGTGACTGCCCCTCGCCTCTGGGAATGTCCCGGAAGGCTCCAGGTACTCCCGAGTGCCAGAGTTTTGAGAATAAAACGAGCCACACCCGTCCCGGAACATCTCTGCAGGACTCTGAGCCTGCATGTCCTCGCCCAAGCCCCCCATCCCCTGGGCCTGACGGTGGCCCGGCCCGCTAGCGGCTGCGCAGACAGAGTCTCCTGGCCTCTGGGCCTCTCCCGGCCGCGAGTCCTGGCCCCACACACACCCGGGGTGGCCGCCTCCCCCCGACACCTGTCCCTGACCTGCCCGCTGCGTGGAGTCCTTGGCCTGGGTCACTTGTAGCGCCGTCTGCTGTCCATTCTCCCCTCTGCCCGCCTCTGTCACCTCCAGCTGTCTCCCGCACTGCGGACCCCGCAGCAGGGTGCCCAGTGCCACAGGGCTGAGGTGCTGGGCCGGCACGGGCAGGCTGAGGCCCCCCGCAGCCTCCTCGTGGGTCCTGCTCCTGCCAGAGCCCCAGTCGTGGCAAAGGCTGGGCCACACCTACAAGGGAGAGGTTCCCACTGAGCACCTGTGCCAGGGTTGAGTGGGTCACACAGCCAGGGGTGCGGCGCTAAGACAGGGTGACGCCAAGGCCCGCCTAGGGAGTTGTGCTGCCCCAACCCCGACACACAGCGGCCAACACGGCCCGCGCTCGGGAGAGATGGACACCAAGGATCCTGTGTTCCAGGAGGCTGACCCCGGATGGCACCCACAGCACAGCCTGGGACCAACACCGGGGACTCCACAGACTCCACCTCCCCACCAGGGGGAGGCGCTCACCCCAACGCCACTGGGTACCCCTGAGAGAGACAGTGGCCTCTCTGGGCCTGAAGATCCCCATCTGTGAAATAAAAGCCAAAGGGATATCAGCTCTTCCCAAGGTGGGCCGCACAGATCCTTAAGGCCCTGAGAGAACACTCATAAGTTTGGGGAAATATCTGACCCCTCCTAGAGAGTCCCAAAGCCAACATCTCCTTTTAAAGGCTCTGATAAGTCCTGCAGAGTGAAAACACAGGTTCTGTTCAGTGCCAGGGGTTCTCAAGCCAGAGGAGTAGGGGACTTCCTTCGGGAGCCCATCTCGGCCCAATACCTGGAGAAGTGCCGCCCACACGGTGTCCTGCACAGCACCCCACCATGTTTACCAGGTGCTAAAGGAGGATGATGTTAGGAGCCGTCCATTAACCTGCGCCCACTCACACTGCAGGGTCCACGCCACAGCCCGGCCCTCAAAGTGCAGCTCTGACTGGGGCACCCCATTCACACCCCGAGTTCAGAGGCTGGCACTGGTTTCGAAGCCCAGCAAGGTCACAGCCAAATGAGGTCTGCCCTCTTTTTTTTTTTTTTTTTCTTTTTTTTAATTTAATTCTTTTTGGAAGGCGGGTACCGGAGGTTGAACCCAGCACCTTTGCACTGAGCTTCATCTCCAGCCTGCTTTTTGGTTTTATTTTGAGACTGGGTCTCACCAAGTTGCTAAACTGCCCAGCTGGGCTCAAATTTCCACCCTCCCGCCTCAGCCTCCCAGAGTCTGGGGTCACAGGCGTGTACCACCACACCCACTAGTCCATCCTCTTAGACCACAGCAGGGCTGGGCAAATGCTGCCCCACAGGCCAAGCCCTACCCACTGTCTACTTCTGTAAATAAAGTTTTACTGGCACACAGCCAGGGCGGCTGGTTTATACCCTGCTGTGTTCTCGGGGCTGGGGCAGAGCCGGGCAGCCCCAACACAGGTCGAGTGGCCCCAAAGCCTTCGGGCTCAGCCCCTGGCCCAGCAAGTTTGCCGACTCTGGTTGGGACCTCAGGAAATGGCCAACCCACTCCCCAGGCCCGGCTCCTGCAGAAGACAACACACCAGACGGCACGGAGAAGAGCCGGGGTGCCGCCGAGTCCCCAGGGACGCCCCCTCCCCACGCAGACCCCAGAGCCAGAGCCTCGCGCATGCGTGGTGTTTCGCTGGTGATCAATCAACTTTAAAGCACATTTCCCCGAACGGTGCCTGCGTCACACTCGACGACAATGCAGTGACAGACGGCGTGCACCGGGAAACGCACCCCAAACAGAAATCAGGCAGGAGGAGATAAAGCGATGCCCTCTTCCCACCCCGGCGGTCACCCCGGGAGAGCCCTTGCTGGGCCGTCCAGGCACAGGGTGCCACAGCACGGGCGTGGGGACGGTGGGGGACAGGAGCCAGGCGGCCCCAGGGCCTGGACGGCTGGACAAGGCCACTGGCCAGAGGGAAGGATTAGGGACACCCCAGAGAGGTGCCGGCCGCCCCATGCTGCCTCAGTGTCCATGGGGATTTTTGTGTTTTGACTCAGAGGCAGAAAATCTTTCAAATGAAACCATCGCAGACTAAACTGAAGGGCGAGGAAAGCCCCCGGGGGGACGGCCCTTCCCGCGCTGCCTGGCGGCCGATCCAGACAGTTTCTCTCCAGGGACCTGGGCCCCAGTGGCTCCTTGGGGGACAGTGGACAGGGTGCCCCGGCCTCTCGGGCTCTCAGATCTGCCCCCAGCTCCTGTCCTGGGCCCCTGCCGGCCCTCTGGCCAGCCCACCTACCACAGGGAGGAGGAGGGTCACATGCAGACGGCCACCCCAGGGTCTCCTT
>RJWM01022845.1:0-33036 GCA_004363535.1 Dasyprocta punctata | reverse complement strand
GAGGAATTCTCACACGTGATTCACATACAGATTCAGATTCATCTTGCTGGACATGATTCTAATCATGGCCTGGTGCCTTTCATACATTTTCAACAGTGTCTTCTTTTCTGCAGAATAGCCCATGTCCTTACTAATCTCGAAGACTTTGTTACTCAAAAGTGTGGCCTCCAGACCCAGCAGCACTGCATCACTTGGGCACCTGTTAGAAATGCAGATTCTCCAGCCCTGTCTCCATCCCAAGTCCACTGAATTAGCAGCTTCACTTCAACAAGATTTCCAGCTGATTCCTACCTCCAATTTTGTGTATAACTTTACTGTCTTGCAAACTTGAAGCTTTGTCAATAAATTATGAGATTAGAGCCGGGCGTGGTGGCGCACGCCTTTAATCCCAGCACTCGGGAGGCTGAGGTAGGAGGAGCGTTGGCAGTTCGAAGCCGGCTTGGGCTATAACTTGAGCACAAGGCCGGCCTGAGCTACACAGTGTGACCCTGCCTCAAAAAACTAGGACCGGGAGTTTGGCTCAGTGACTTAAGCGCCTGTCTGACAGGTGCCAGGTTGTGAGTTCAAGCCCCGGTGCCGCAAAAAAGAAAAAAAAATTATGAGATTTAGCAACAAAAAGAAATAGGCACCCAATAAAATTTGAAAACAATGAATAATGTTCAGTTTGGGTTAAATGTTTCGTGGGGCATACTAATGCTTCAAAAAATTAACTGATTGCGAATTTTACTGCCGTACTACATATAATCTGGCAAGACAGGTTGGCAAACCACTTCAGGGGTGTAAGATCCCTGTCTACCATAACACTGTGCTTCTCTGCAGAGGTTCAATGCCTTGCCCGATTGCTCAATATGTATTTTGTTTAATGAACAGAGAAAGGTGAATTTGCGAATGGAGTTTCTCTGGGTTCTTTGCTCAACGTTGTTGATACCCAAAGACTAACGTGGTGGCCAGTACATCATAAGAGACCCATATGTGTTTGTTGGATGAATAAACGAACACATGAAGAGCAAACTTCCAATGATGGCCTAGGTTGTGTGTGCATATTTTAATTAAAACTGAATTTTTTCCTCATATTTAAAACAATGTTTCAAACTGGTAGGGTTTTTCACATTTCAGCTGGCAGCGTCCAGGACTACGATGGGAACATCATCGAGGGCTCAGAATGTACTTGTCGCAGCCCGGGTCCATCTGGCCCTCGGCTGGGGCGAGAACCCCATACCAGATGCTGACAAGACAGCAGCAGGAGCTAGGAGACACCGCCCCCTCCCGGCCTTCCGGGCGCCGCGCACGCGCACACAGGCGCCCTGGCCCTGCGGCGGGTGGGGGGGCGGGGCTGCAGGGCGCGTGCGCGGCGGCCAGGGCGGCCGGCCCCTCCCTTGACGGGGGCGCGCGGCTCGGAGGACCGCACGGAAAGGGGGAAGTCAGGTGGCTGCTGCTGCTGCCACCGCCGCCGCCGCCTCGGTTTGTCGCCAGAAGGAAGATGGCGGACCTGGAGGAGCAGCTGTCTGATGAGGAGAAGGTAAGCGCCGCGGGGGCGGCGGAGCGGGTCCGCCAGAGCCCGCGGGGCCGTGCGCGTAGGCCGGAGTGCGGCCGGCGGCGCGGGGCTGTCGCTATCCGCCGTGCGGTGCGCCCGGCCGCCCTTCCTGCAGCGCCCGAGCGCCTGCCTCTGTCAGTCAGTCGGCCGGGGCGCGCGGGGCCGCGCTCCGCCCTGCCTGCTCGCTCAGCTCCTTGTAGGGTGTGAGCTCCGAAAATAGGAAGCGGCGCGGTGCGGCCGCGGGGCCTGCGCGGGGGCGCGGGTGGCGGAGGTGGCGGCGGCCGAGGACCTCCCCGCCCGGGCCCCGCGACGGCGACGGCGGCTGCGGCTGCGGCTGCGGCTGCGGAGGTCTGCTAGCCGGCCCGGGAGCGGCCCAGGGGCAGTGCCCAGCCCGGAGGCCTGGCCAGGAAGGGCAGCCGGGGAGAGGGGGAAAATCGCTGAGGGAGGCGACCTTCACTTCCCCCTTCTGCTTCCTCCACGCTTCCTTTCTTCATTCTCGAGGGTGTTCCCCTTCCCATGGAGGTCTCTACCCCCCACCTTTTCTTTTTTCATTTATTTTGGGGAGAAGCTTTTAGCTGCGAGCTTTGCGGCTCCCCCAGACTACTGTAGGGTCGCGCGCGCGCAATCACACAGCCACAACAAAAAACCCGCCCATAGTTGTTTTCTGCTCAAGTTGGCAGCTGCCCCGCCCCGAGGGGCCCTTTTGGTGGCACCCTGTCTTCCGGCTAGGGCTTCTTCTCATGGGGGACATTGTGCACTTCCTTTTATTCTGTGTTAAATATAGTGGCAGCAGTGGAGCTACATGTGCAACTCAAGTTCTTGGACATTCACAATAAGGAATCTGGTCATTGAGCTAGTTCTGTTTTAATTATTGTGGAGACCCCCATACCGGAGACTGGTGGGGTGGGAGGAGCGCTATTTTTACTAGTTCCTGGAAAGGATCTTGACATTTTTTAAATTTAGAAGTAACTGACGTATGAATATGGTGGTTGCCGTTTTAAAAGTGTCCACTTTTAATGTATTAGTGCTTGGTTTTTAATTCCAGAACAGCACCACCATGGCGGAAACACATGTAATTATATTATAGTGTTTAAGAAATGCGAATGTAAGGCTGGGGATAATTAAAGATAATTCTCTTACAGAGTTTTTGTATTGTGTTCTTGCACCAAAGCGTACGGCTCTCTTCCCCTTGATGTGCATCTGCACAACTCAGCCTCATTTTCGTTTTTGGATTTTTTTTCTTTCCCTACTCTTTGGTAAAAATGATAATGAAACAACAGAATGGGGAGAGCAACATAATTCTTCACAGTCCATGGACCCAGCAGGCAGATGTGTAATATTGGTAAATAGCCATAGTTGGTAATTTAAAATACATGAGTGTGCACGTAAAATTAAGTAGTGCCAGGAAGTTTTTTTTTTTAAAGAGTGCCATTTTCCTCACCATTCTTTTTTAATTGCTTGTATTTTAGCAGTTTTTATTTTTTTATTAGTACGTTTCCAACACACAGTGATTGCATTCTTTATGGGGAGTTGGTGTGTGTACATGATACATCTTGATTCGTTTTTTTTCTCAATCCTTCCCCCTCCATCTCTTAATACCCTTCCCATATGAGAAAGAACTATTTTCCTATTTCTTATTGTCTGTCCTTCATTTCACTCCTGGTTACTAGCTCAAATGGCTAGAAAGATAGCCAAAGAGAGTACCCGGCATGGGAGTTGTTATAAAACTACCATGTTTTGTAAAAGCTTAAAATAGAGAAGTGTCTTGAAAATAAGAGCACAGGGGGCCTTATTGTTGGATACTCATGGCAGTAAGTTTCGTGGGGGTTGGGGATGGGTTCCTTAAACTTAAGCTATTAGTTCGAAGTTCTGTGAGCAAATGAGTGAAAATTTTAATTTTAGTGTTCTTTTTATTTGGAGCTTTGTAAGATTCTGCAGATGTTTTGCCTATATTTTATCATTATATTTTCTAATTTAAGAAAAACACCTACCAAAGTTTTAGATTAAACTCAAGTGGTCAGTAAAACGAAATTTTAACATTCTTGTTATTTAATCTTTGTGGAGAAGGATGTTGGGTACAGGATCAGAAATGGAGAAGATTTACAGGTGATTTTTTTAGGTAATATTTAAATCATGTTATCCTTTCTACCACCTTATTTGTAATTTTCAAAAATAAGCTTTTAATATTGTGAAGCTTTTGAAACTTCTATTGTAGATCTCAAGTCTGAGAAAGGGAAGCTGTTAAGATGTGTGTAGTACCATACTTTGTATACACCTGGCTTAGTTAGACAAATGCATTTGTTACGTTACTTTAAGTTTGAGGTAAGTAGAAGTGGTATTACTATTTCACGTATTAATAAAAGTTTCAGAAGCATGTAATTCAATCAAGGATGCCTAGGTAGGAAGTGGCAGAAGTCGTATTTAAACTCATTTGTCTTATGAGTCCAAATTTCATTTTCTTATGACATCAAGCACCTTTAAACAAAAATGATCATAGAACTCTAGTCTGGATTTATATCTTGGTTTTTTTGTTGCCAGTTTATTTGGAAAAAGTAGAAACAATTTTTTTTTCTTTTTTAACAAAAATATAAATACTAAACGTTAATATTAGATTCGATTTTAGAAATTAGCCTAGAGTAATAGCTTTGCTTTAAAATAGCATATGCAATTGTTTTTCTGAGGATGCCACTTTGAAATTTAATAACCCTTTCTCCTATGACTGTTGGTTAATAGGAAGTAAATTCAGCTATCAATTTGTTATAGTCGCACAGATTTTTTTTTTTACATAGTTGTAAAACTTTAGACCCAAAACAGTTCGCATTTTCCATTACTGGCTCAGCTATATTTATGGCAAAGCATTTTTGTGAATTTAAAATTATATGAAATTGTGGTGACTCAAATGAAAAGAACCATTTCCTAGACGCTCTAAAAGGAAGAAACCTTTTGATAAGAAAGGATCTTTTTTTTTCCTGCCGCTTCCACCTTCCCCAGTGATTAGAACAGTCCACTTCTGTAGCTTCAGTGTTTTTGTCTTTACAGATTGTCTCAGGTACGCAGCTTTTAGCTTACCTCTCCTGAGCACTGGTTCTACATTTTTATCTGTTGATAAATTCACAGGAGACAACTGACTAGATAAGTTCAAGTGAAACCTACCTAAAAATAAATTTATAACCTCCTTTTACTTTCCCCACTAAAAGAAAAGTAGAAATCTATCTCCTACTCATTTTTCTCTTTCTTTATTCCCACTGTTCCAGTCATCCAGGGTTTTTTCTGCTCTAACACTGGGGGTTGAACCCAGGGCTTCTCACATGCTAGGCACTACCACTGAGTTACTTCCTAAGCCCTTTGTATTTTTTTGAAATAAAGTCTTGCTAAATTGGCCAGGCTGACCTCGAACTTTCCATCCTTCTGTCTCAGCCTCCATAGTAGCTGATTACAGGTGTATGTCACCATGTCTGTCTATTGGATTTTTAACTTTTTGTTTGCCGTTTACCTTGTGGTCCAAATTTTATCCCTTCCAAAATCAAAATGTATTGGGTACAAATAACTTATTTCTTGCTTGAAAATTTAATTCATTTATATTAATACTTGGCTTAATACTTTTCAGCTGACCAGATTATTAAGTTAACTGTTGTTTGATAACAAAATGTCCCTGTACAAACAAATCTTTACGTTTTTGTGACATCAGTTAAGGAAGAAAAAAAAGGAAAAGTAAGGTTAGAAAAATGCATCATATCTGTTACTTACTTTTTTAGTTATGGATGCCACTGTTACATTTTTATTACAAAGTTTCTAGGCTAATCCCTCCAGGTATCTGTACTTAAGCGATTGACATTTTTTTTATAAAGTTTCTAGACTAATCCCTCTAGTTATCTGTACTTAAGCGATTGATTCCCTAGTCTCAATATTTTAGAGGCTGGATCTTCTGTTGCTTTTACAAGGAACCCAGAATTGAAATGGTATTCATGGCCTTGTATTCCGTTCTAACCTAAATAATTCTGACATTTCCAATACATTGTTATTTATTCATGCTGTGAATTCAAAGAGACTTGTATTCTAGTCCATTACTAGCACCTTTTATTTCTCTGTTTGTTTCCTCTGAAATTTGAGGCCCTACTAGTAAATATTTTCTTTTGTTGTTGTTAAACTGTAATTATTCATGGCACCTGTTATGTAGTGAACACATAATAAATGGTAGATGTTTGGCTCTGCTTATAACATCTCTTCCCCTTTGGCCATTAGTACTGGAATTTTACTCATCTCTTTAAGATTTTGCTAGGATCACAAGACCAGTTTAATCTTTCTTCTGAACTCTATAACATATCACTTAATGTACTGTTAAATATAGTTTTGTTTACTAATTGTTAAACTTTTTCCCTTTTTCTGTTGAAATTTCTAAATACAGAAGTGTTCCATTTAGCATCGCCCATCATTAACGTACATATGACAGATGAGTAGAATGGTTCCATGAGAGAACAAACAAAAACATCATGAGTTTATAGAATTCATAGAATTAAGTTTTATGAAAATAGAAGTAGCATATCATGGCAGGTTTCTGAGGGAAAGTCTAGTTGCCTAAATTTTTCATTCCTAAATAGTACTACCAATTTTAAAGATGTAGAATTGTAGATAATGAAATGTCCAGTGCTCTTTGAAATACAGGTGGTGTTGGCTAGGGTTCACATGCTAAATATTTTTTGTGAACAGTTTGTATACATTCCTTTCACTATACAAGCATAACCTGTTTTTATAAACTTTATAAGTTTGTACACAATACAAACTGCCATTATACTTTATCATAATTAATGTAAAATTAGTAGTGTTATTATTAATCAGAAAGTAAGTTGAACCAGTAAGCTATTAATTTAGGAAATTTGCTAGTTTCATTCTATAGATGAACTGGGCCACACCAATTCCTTCCACAAGCAGGACCTTGGTAACTACTGTAACATTAGTAGAGTTCTTCTTATTCTGCACATTAAAGCACATTTGTAATGTACTTTCGGTGCATTGGGGAGCTAGTTCTACATAAAAAAAAGGATAGTTTAATAGATAGAATATTGTATTTCAGTGTAAAAACACAAGAGATTGAGAATAATTTTTAATATTAAACAATAGCAAAATTTGGCCAGTGATTCTATACTCTGACCTAAAAGGCTCATCAGTCTGCAACAGTAATTTATTCCAGAAGATCCATACATATCAGAGAAAATAGTCTTTGTGTTGACAGTTTCCATAAAAATAGTCATAAGATAAAAGGAAATTTTCACAAATTTTGGTTTGATGATTATATATACAATCTCAACATTCTTGCTCACAACACATGTTTGTGAACCAAGCATGGTGGCTCACACATGTAATCCCAACACTTAGGAGGTGAGGCAGTAGGATTACCAGAAATTTGAGACCAGCCTAGGCTATGTCGTGAGTTCGGAACCAGCCTAAACTGTATAACTAAAAAACAAAAACAGGTGACTTTGTGTTCAACTATGAAATCTAATGTCTGAGAACTTTCCTTGCATATTTGAGTTCACAATGAAAGTTGGAAATTAACAAAAATAACTTTTGAAAACTACCTCTAATGTTAATTTACCAAATTGAATATCCTTCATATAGAATGCTTAGGGCCAAAATTGTTGCAAACTTGGGAGTTTTATCAGATTTTGGATATATTTGCACAGATTTGGATAGATTTGGTTATATTTGCATATACATATTGAGATATCTTGGGAGTGGGACTCAGTCTAAACACAGACTTCATATATATATATATATATATGTATGTATACATTACTCACATAGCTGAGGTAATTCTTTACAATATTTTTAATAATTTTTATATGAAACAGTTTCTTTTTTTTTTTTTTTTTTTTTTTTTTGCGGCACCGGGGATTGAACTCACAACCTTGCACCTGCCAGGGCAGGCGCTTAAGGCACTGAGCCAAACTCCCAGCCCTGGTTTTTTGAGGCAGGGTAGCACTATGTAGCTCAGGCCGGCCTTGCGCTCGCGTTGTAACCCAAGCCGGCCTCGAACTCACAACGCTCCGCCTACCTCAGCCTCCCGAGTGCTGGGATTAAAGGCGTGCGCCACCACGCCCGGCTTGAAACAGTTTCATTGTATGGAATTTTTCACTTGTGGCATGTCAGCACTCAAAAAGTTAACATTTTGCATTAATTTTCAGATTAGAGAGACTTAACCTATGCTTTCACTTGAGGGATAGGAAGGTGGGAGATTTTAAAAAAAGAAAAAAAAAAGATGAGCCTGACCCTTGAAGTGGAAGCAATGTGCACTTAGCAAAAAGTACTTACTGAAGAGACTTTTAAGAAGAAGCAGTGCCAGTGTTCCAAATATTAAGGACTGTAAGATTGATAAAATCCTTTGGATTCAAGAGAAAGACACAAGAAGCAAATCTTAGATAATACCCACCAGGTACTTTAACACATGTTTTCAGTTAATTGTCAGGATAACCTTGTTATGCCCATTTTACAGTCTGGGAATCGATGGATCAGGGGTCATTAGTGGCCTTCCAGAGAGCAGTTTTAGCCAGGCAAGATGGTGAACACTTACAGTCCCAGCACAGGAGGAGACTGAGACAGGATGACCAGGAGTTTGAGTTTCACCTAGAAAATTTAGCAAAGCACTGTCTCAAAATAAAGCGGTGGGATGTACTCAGTGATAGAGGTTCCACTTGTGGATGAGGCAGAAGTGTCTGTGCCTTTTTATATAAAGAGAAAAGGAGAAAAAACTTCCCGGATGACTTGAATGTGCAAACTGTATTGAGTCTTTCTGTATTCAGTGCTCAATAAATGTTGACTAAAACATAAATTCTTGAAAAATTTGGTAGTGAAACAAAAAAGAATAGGTTTTACTACTTTGTGTTTTCCTTCTGTTTCATTTTAAAGATTTTCTTTAAGAGAGAAAATTCAGGAGTACTTTTGTCTGTAGGAGATGATTTCAAAGAAGAGAAAGAAACTGAAAATGTAAGATAAAGAGTAGTTTATATAACCTTTTCTTTTTCACTTAATGCCTACTTTGAGTTCATGTGTTTCTTGATGTATTAAATACTTATAAAATACCTTTAAAGAATTGTTATTCAGTCAGTGACATAGATTTAGGTTGTTTGTAGACCTTACTTTTAATTACCATTCAAAATGATTATTACAAAGAAAATTGTCGTAAGGAAAATTATTAAAACACATTGCAACTTTTTTTTTTAATTTTATTTTAAAGATAGTAAAATCCAACAAAACATAACAGAACAAAGTCAATCAAAACAAAACAGTAGAACTGGTACAGAACTTCAAAGCAAGTTACTGGGAAAACAATAGCTATCATAGTGTATCTTGTTATCTTCACAATAGTTGACCATTCCATCAGGTATAGTAAAATCAAACCAAAAACAAAACAGAATAAAACCAATAAAAACAGAATATAAAATAAAGCCAAAAAAAATCAGAATAAAGCAAAACAGTGAGAACAATATTGGTCCTCAAAGACAAGATAGAAGGGAATCCCCCATATTTGCCACATTGCATACTGTCATCTTCCCAAGAGATGTTTAGCCCGCGGGCCCCAGGCTTGCAAAATCAACCAAACAATACAAGCGTTTAGTTGCTTCATGTACCTTAGTTGCTATCAACTTAGCCAGTCCTCCAAACTAACAGGTTGATTGGGTGAATGGGGGCTGTCCTTGATTGTTAGCCCACGCACCAGTAGGCTTACAGGAGGCACATCTTTCTCTTCCTGAAGTCCACACCGGTCACGCGCCACTCTCCAGGAAGGCAGGCTAGTTGTCTTCTGGTTCGAACCTCCCTGACCCAGCGAGGCAGGTTCTCAGGAGGCACATCTTTCTCCTCCTGGAATCCACGCCAGTCACGCACCACTATCCAGGAAGGCAGGCTAGTTGTCTTCTGGTTTGAGCCTCCCTGACCCAACATGGCGGGTTCGCAGGAGGTACATTTTTCTCTTCTTGGAGTCCTTGCCGGTCACACGCCACTCACCAGGAAGGCAGACTAGTTGTCTTCTGGTTCGAACCTCCCTGACCCAACGTGGTGGGTTCTCAGGAGGCACATCTTTGTCTTCCTGGGGTCCACGCTGGTTGTGCGCCACTCACCAGGAAGGCAGGCTAGTTGTCTTCTGGTTCAGACCTCCCTCAAAACACATTACAGCTCTTAAGTATACTAAGTAAGTCAGCCAAAAACATACAGTAGTAGTCACTTGGCCATAAACTGCTTGTGTGGTATACATTTCAAGAAAGTCTTTCTGTTCTTTTTTTACTGACACCTTTCAATAATACAATTTTTAGAGCATTGTAGAAAACAACTTCAAGGAATTTGAGTAGTTGAAGTGGAAAAATGCATAATAGTTCCTTTACTGCCAGTTTCTAAGGCAGTGACCCTTTTTGATGTCTGACCTTGGAAATCAAGTAAAACCTGATTTCTTTCTCTACAAGAAAAAACACCTCACATTTTTGTGTATACAGTTCCTTATAGGGTATGAGTTCTGTATCTGGTCTCTCATCAGAATCACCTGAGGAGATTTTCTGTAGTACATAGATTTCTAGATTCCAGTTCTCTGACAATTGATTTTGTAGGTCTGGAATGGAACTTGGGAGTCTGTGGGGTTTGTATTTTATTTTGCGTTTTTTTATTTTTTTGTTTTTTCCTTTTCAGAAGCTCTCCAGGTGACTGTAGTAGGCACCCATATTTGGGCAATCCCTGTCCTTATTAATGAATCCACCATGTGTAAACTGTAGGCACTATAGGTAGCACTCTCAGATAAAATACTGATGTTTGGGTAAATTTGTATTTAAGATAAACAGTGAATCATTTTAAATAAAGCTGTTTTCCATGTCATGTATCTTTGAACTGCTGAGGAGTCGAGAGTTGTTTGCCACTAAATTTAGGTTCCAGGTGGCTATTTTTTGTGGTGTGATGTATGCATTTCTGTGCAAATACACCATCTGCTTTTTGTACTTTTATATGCTCCTGTATAGCTACTTTGACTAGGACTCCATTTTCTGCTAAGATTGACGGCATTTTATTAATCACATGTGTTTAGCAGCTCTGTAAAGGGAGACCTAGCTTACCATACAGGCATTTCACTTGGGAAGAGAAGAAAGGCAAGGGCTGTGGGAAGGAGACTTTGTAGTATCGAAAGGGTGAGGTGATACCTGGTTCTTGAGGGTGGATATGATTGGCTTGTTCAGGTAATTCTGGACTGGAAGGGAACTGAAGTGTGCTACTTGGGGGTAAGTAGGAACAGTGTTCCACGTAAGACAGGTTCTTTGACCTAGACTATCTGTGGTTACAGAGCTAAGAAGGGAACTTGCAGTTTTTGAAGATGGCCTTAATTTTAGGTTGTAACCACAGATCTCATAATACTTGATCAAAAGTATTGGTAATGACTCTCATAATGCAGAATATATCAAGATGTTTATAGTATGAAAATCTTCCTTTTTATATGACCATTTCTTCTGATAACTTGCAAAGTTTAAGATATTCATTCGGCTGCTGTATGCAACTTCACAACAATTAACAAATGGTGTCAATATCATATGTATGAGGTAGTGTGTAGGCATGAAAGAAAGTCTTTGAGAGACTGAGTGGAGTGGTGAGACTCCAGTACTGTATATATGTGGGAAAAGAATGGATAAGTTGCAGCTGAAAGTAGCAGAGAATGAAAAGCTAATAGCTTTTGTTTGCATATTTACTCTGTCTGTGCCAAGCAATTTTTTCAGCGTATTAACTCATTTTCTGCAGTTGGAGAAACTGAATTCACTTGCCTAAGGTCGTTCAGGTAGTGTAGCTGTAGTATAAATCCATGCAATCTTTCTTAAGAGTTTATGCTGGTAACATTTTACAGTCTTGGAAGGACCTTGCATGTCATGCTAAATACTTGACTTTATTGGATAATTTTAAGTGAGAAAGAACCAGAATTTTCATTGAAACATATTCTGCTGGCAAGCAAATAGGGTGAGATGAGAAGCAGGGCAGCTTTTTAACAATCCAGAAGCAGGGACTAGATTTGAATGGAATGGAGTCAGAAAAAAGAATCGGGTTTGAGTAAGAGATTCATTGATCATGTAACTGGGAGAGAAGGAAGAAAGTGCAAGTGATTTCTAGATGGTGCTAATAATTTAATCAAGAACAAAAAGGAATAGATTTGGGTCAGATAGTTCAAGGTATCTTTGAGGCACTTTGATGAAAGTATTAGAGTTAGAAAAATGGATATTGGTCTTGAGAGGTTGTGATAGGATATATAGATTTTAGAACTATCTTGTGGTGGTATTAGAAGCAATAGAAGAGAGCGAAATTACCCAGAGATGACTTTTGTCCACATCCTATCTTCTGAGTCAGCATAGGAAGGTAATGCTACTGTCACTGGAGACAACTATGTAAAAGATTTTAGAATATTCCGCAGATGTCATTCAAATCCTGATTCTGAATCTCTGTTTTCTCTTCCATAAATTAAAAGTAGTAATAGCTGTGTCAAAGAATACTTGTAGGTAATATTTTATCTAATAGGAGCAGGGGTTTAAAAAGGTAAAAATTGATACATGTCATCTCCCTTGGTTTTACCTTTTAAAAAACTTGAGCTGCAAAGAATAAGGGTGTAGCTCAGTGTCAGGAAGGTAGCTTGGCATGCTTGACCACCCTCGTTTCAATTCCTAGCACCAATTAATTCATAATTAAGGTTTATAGTTTTTTTGGGCTTTCTTTTGTTTTGTTTTTTGGTACCTGGGATCGAACTCATGACCTGGTGCTTACCTTGGCAAGTGCTTGAACCGCTGAACTAAGTCCCCTGCCCAGGTTTATAGTTTTGAAAAAAAACCACTAGCCTGGAAATTTAGCCTTGCCTTAATTTGAATAGTAACTGAGATCTTAATTGCATAAGCCAAATAGTCTAGGCTTTTTCTTTTTTATTGCTGTCACTGACACTGGAGGTGAGCAGGTCCAAGTGGAGTGGAAAGGGGTGTTGGTGAGGGGTAAATGAATGCACTGCAAACGACATAAGAAGTTTTCACAGCATAAAAAGTTTATAATGTTGCATGTAGATAACTTGTAAATTGACAGTCTGCATTCAGACTCTTAGAATGTTCGTTTTATTCAAACACTAGTTTCCTTGACCCTACTGGCAGTTTTATTATTGCTTATAGATTTATTCAGCACATAATCAGTAGCTTGCTACTAAATGTTGAGTATGGGGCAGGGGGCAACAAGGATTCTACTTTGAAGGGTCAGTGTTTATTCAACAAATGTTTGAGAATCTGATATTTGCCAGGCAGCATTCAGAGCTCTCAGTTACAGCAGTGTAAAGGTAAAGTCTCTGATATTCCTTTCCCAACCTGAGTCAGTGCTAGACTTTGAGGATTTTGGAATCACGCTGGCTGGAATTTCCTTTTAAATGTTTAACCATAGATGAAATATTAAAAAAGTCACCCATTTGTGTCATTGTTGTTAAAAAGGGAACAATTTGAGGCTCCAGAATTTTAAGTTGGTTAAAATAGTTATAAACAAATTAAGTGGTAGATATGATCATGTTTTAGTTAACCAGGACTCAAGTAATTAGAATCCTTTAACCCAATATTGCTTAATTTGATTTTAAGGAGCCTATGACTCATTGTGAATTGCAACAATGCCTAAATAACTATACTAGAATTTTTATGTATAAAAATGAATCATGCGTTACTGCCACACGTGACCATTGGAAATATTTAAATAAAGTAAGTTGTTAATGAAGAGAATAGTATATTAATTTTTCTGTTTTTCTTTCGTGTTACATTGTTTTTTTTTATTTTAGACAGAAAAAAATAAGAAATTAAAGTAAAACAGAATTTCACAGCAGGCCAATAGGAGAGTAGCAATAATCAACACATTGCATATTATTATATTCACAGCAGTTGTTTAGGGCATAAGATATAGACATGAAACATTGTCCAGAAAATTATTAGCACCTTGATATTTTCTTAGTGTTATTCAAAGCCTCTGATAAATGACATAATGTCTCTTCCTGCTAGTATCTCCTCTAATGATACTGAAAATCAGATTTACTTGAGAAAGTCCATTTTAGCAATGAATGATGACCACAAAGTTCTTTACTTTTCAGAACTTTTGAAACTTATTCCAATGTATAACGTAGTTTTCATGTCCCTGAGATTAAAAAATCAACTCATATCCTAAATAGAGCTGAATATGTAAGCTTGGGGTTTTTTTTGAGGGTGAGGTCCACTGGGGAGAAGTATTCTTTAACAAATGATAGTAGAATGTTTAATTTATCCATATGATAATTTAATAAAAACTGTATTCCACCCCATATCATAAACAAAAATCAATACTGTACATATTGCAAATCTAAACACAGGGACATTTAAAAATTATAGTAGAAGCCAGGGATTTCACTCAGCGGCACAAGCGCCTGTCTGGTAAGTGGGAGGTCATGAGTTCGATCCCCGGTACCAAAAAAAAAAAAAAAAATTATAGTAGAAAGGAAATTGTTTTTCCAGTGTCTGAGTACTTCATTGTGTGCAGAGCATTCTTTTACTTCAGCACAGTTATCAAACATTCATACAGTACTGTAATCTACAGACCCTTTTCCTATTTCATCATTTGTTACTCTAGTCACTACCCCGCCACCCCCTCGTTTTGTTGTAATCTCTCTCTCTGGTCTTTCATCTGACAGTTTCTTAGCCTTATCCTCTTTCATGACCTTAACTCTTTTTGTTTGTTTTCTTTTGTTTTTTGAGATAGAGTTGAGACAGGGTCCAAATATTGTAGTTCAAGCTGACCTTGAGTTCACTAGCCTAGGTTGGCCTGAAACTCCAGAGGCTCCTCCTGCCTCAGTCTCCCATGTGCTAGGATTACAGGCATGTGCCACCATGACCAACTGTTTTGTAGAGTGCTGACTAGTTTTGTAGACTATCTCAATTTTGGTTTATTTCTTGTTTCCTTGTGATTAGATTCAGCCTATCAGTTTTTGGCAGGAATATCGCAGAAGTATGTTCTCAGTGAATCCTCTCAGGAGGAGCATGATAATACTTTTGATAATTTGGTAGAACGGTGGTATGTGGCAGGTTTCCTCAATGTAAAATTGGTATTTATCCTTTCATAATTATCACATGCAGAAATACATATAAGCTATGTAAATACCATTTTGTATAGTACCTTCACCCACTAAATTTAGCATCTGTTGATAATTTTTGACTGCAAGAATTGCTATGATAGTCACCCATAATTTTCTGACTTAGTCATTCCTTCTGCATTTGTTAGCATTCTACTGCAGTGAGCTTTCATTTCCTCCTTTGTTCATTCATTTCTTTTATGTCACCGTGGACTCAATAGATTCTTATTGTATGAGTTATATATTTTACCATCATTATTTACTTTGGTGCATGAATTGTAGAATACAATTTTTTATTTTGCTTTAAAAAGAAAACATAAGAAACAATGTATAAAGCAAAGTCTAAGTGAAACTTTCACAATACTTTGGTGTTAGCTCACATTGTTGATGAGCAAAAACTTTTTCCAGGCTCATGAAGCATACTAATATTTAGGATATTACTTGGAATATGCCACTTTGCTGAGTGTTAACTTTCATGTTTGATGGACAGTTTGATGGATGAGCGTTTTCAGGTCTCATGTGGTAAAATATTTTGGATGTTACATTTAGTTTGCCACTTTTCTGTACTGAATAAATAACTTTATAATCACTACAAGATGTGCAACAGACTGGAACATGTTTTTTACATTTGTTATCTCTGTATTTCCACAAAATAATGTTTTGAACCAGTAGAAAGAAAAAAATATAAGTCTTCTAACTTTTAGCTCAGACTAATCCTAGAAGCTCAAATGAATTAGCTTTTAAACTGCTCTATGCTTCTTTGCAATATTGTTGTAAGGTATGCCATCATCTGGCAACTGTATTAGCATAGCAATTGGTGGTGATCATTGGCCATAGACAGATAATCACTCAGTTATCCCTTGCTAACAGACCCACCAACCCTCATCCATAATTAGAAATACTATAAAAATCGTAACCCCATTTTTATTCCAATTTGATAGGAAAGGACTTTGAAGAATATGATGTGAAGGAAAACAATGGCTAACGAAACAGTTCAGCACTATTGTGCCTAATAATTCACTGAGTTCTTCAAAAAAGCTGTAACTTTTTTTGTTTTTGCGGCACCAGGGATTGAACTCACAACCTCGCGCCTGCCAGACAGGCACTTAAGCCACTGAGCCACACTCCCAGCCCTAGTATTTTGAGGCAGGGTCGCACTATGTAGCTCAGGTCGGCCTTGTGCTCGAGGTGTAGCCCAAGCCAGCCTGGAACTCACAATGCTCCGCCTACTTAGCCTCCGGATTGCTGGGATTAAAGGCGTGCGCCACGACTAAAAGCTGTAATTTTTAAAGGTAAATACAGTACAGCTCCATGTGAGTTAAAGATACTTTGAGGAAATGTGTTTTCAATTACTTTCAGAAATTATTTGTACTCCTGGGACTATTTCCTGTTAACTTGTAAGACCATTTTTCTTTTTGGATTTAGAAGTGGGCAAAAGTAAATACTTTTAAAAATTAAAAATGTCTTCCCCAAACTTAAAGAACCAATCCAAATATGGGCATCTGAAATAAATAAACACTTTTTAGGTGAAGAAGTATGAACAGCAAATGAATAGATGAAAAAATGTTCAGCATCATTGCTTATTCGAAAAATGCAAATTAAAACAACACTGAGATTCCATCTGCAGAAGGAATGGCTATCATCAAGAAATCAATCAATAACAAATGCTAGAGTGTGGGGAAAAAGCAACCCTTCTCCATTGTTGGTGGGAGCGTAAATTGGTATAGCCAATATGAAAATCAATGTGGAGATTCCTCAAAAAACTAAAACTGGAGTTTTCATTTGAACAGCCATTCTCCTTGGTATCTTCCTGAAAGAATTAAATCCATCATGCTCCAGTGATATATACATACCCATGTTTATAGCAGCACAGTTTGTAATAGCTCCATCTTGGAAACAACCCATATGCCCATCAACAGTTGAATGGATAAAGAAAATACAGTTTTTATGTACAGTGGTGTAGTATTCTGTTATAAAGGACAAATGAGATATTTTAAAATAATTGGGTGTGCCTTGAGACCATACTTTTAAGTGAAATAAATTGGGACATGCATGTTTAAATATCTCATTGTTTCTTTTGTGTGAGAAACCAAAAGGGTCTGGAAAGACCAAAATATAGATATTGGGAAGTGAGAAGAAAATGTTCAAATGGGAAGAGAAGCAAGGCGTGGAGGGTGGGGAGAAAGGGAGGGAAAAGGAAACAAAAAAAGAGAACGGAAGTTTTAAAAAAAGTGAGAACAAAGCATTCAGAATTGAGGGAATGAGAATATTGGGGGAAGATTCAAGATATGTACAGGTACAAATTCCCTGTGATGAATGTGATCATTCTATATATCAAAAGTGTAGCAATTTTAAAAAGTACCAATAAAATTAATTTTTAAAAATGAACAGAAAGTAAAAAAATGTCATTTAGGAGGAATATACCAATGCATAGAAAATACCAAATGATTGAACATTATCTTAGGAAAATAATAAAACCTTTACAGTGACAGATACAGTTTCTTTCTCTAGTTTCTGAGTAACCCAAAAGTTGGAGTTTTTTTATTTTATGAAATTCACAAAGATCAAATTAAAATATTTCAAGTATAGGTGATATAATCCAAGTTGGAGTTTGAATTTGGATCTTTTCTCAAGCTAGCCATGTATGTGTGATACTCTCTTGATAGTGGGTATTGAACCCAGTGCCTTCACACTGAGCTACAGCCCTAACCCTTTTTTTAGATTTTGTTTTTATATTGTGTATCACTAAATAGCCAAGTTGCTCAGACTGGCCTCTTAATTTGGGATGCTCCTGTCTCAGCCTCCCATAGTACCAGGATTATAGGCGTATGTCACCACATCTAGCATGTGATACAGTGGCTCTTGAAATGCTGGGCAGTACCTGTGAGCTGTAGCTCTTTGCCACCTGTGGGATTAGTAGTCTAAATGTTCCATACAACACAGTTTACTGTGTTACTAAGCTATAGTGTTTAGTAAATTAAGGGCATGAAGTGCATTTTGAAAGAAAGAGAATCCTATTACTATTTAACCTTTTGAGACTGGTTTATTTATTCATATTCATTCAAGTTGTTACATGTATTGTTGCTTTTTATTGCTAAGGAGTACTCAGTTGTGAGGATGTACCACAATTTTTCTGTCCATTCACCCATTCAACTTGTCTCCAGTGTTGAGAAATTAAGTATTTGTGTGAACATGGGTTTGTATTAAGAAGATAGGTAGAAATGGGACTATTGTCTTACATTTTGTGCTTAGTTTTACAAAAAATAGCCAGACTATTTTCTATATTATGTACAATTTTGCATTTCTGATATAATATATGAGTTTCAGTTCTTTTGCATCTTCTTCTGCACTTGATGTTGTCCATCTTTTTATTTTATTCTTTCTGTGTTGTGTGTAGTAGTATTTCATGAGTTCGTTATTCATCTCCCTGGTGACTAATGATAGTGAGCATTTTTTGGGTATGTCTCTGTCCTAATGTATATCCTTTTTGGTGACAGATTTATTAAACTTTTCTTGGTTACTACTCTTTTTTTGACCGTTAAGTCTTAAGAGTACTATCTATATTTTGGATGCACATCTTTTATTGGATGTATAACTTGCTGATACAGTTTGAGTATTCTTTATCTGAAATGCTTGGGAACAAAAGTGTTTTGGATTTTGGAGTGTTAGTATAAGTTTCACTGGTTGAAAATCCCTAATATGAAATATCAAAATCCAAAACCTTTTGATCATCATGCCACCACTCAGAAAGTTTCAGATCCTCGCCAGGTGTCATGGTGTACTCCTGTTATGTCAGCACCCTGGTAGGCTGGGGCAAGAAGAATTTCAAGTCCAGTGAGGCATCTTACTGACTTAGCAAGACTCTCAAAAAAAATTAAGGGCCGAGAATATGTCTTAGGGCAAAAGACCCTGTACTCAGACCTCAGTACCACGAAAAAAAGTTTCAAATTTTGCAGCATTTCAGATTTTTGAATTAGGGATGCTGTTGCATTTGTACCACTTTGCAGCTTGTCTTTTCATTTTCTTAACAGAGCAAAAGTTTTAATTGTAAAGTTCAACTTTCAATTTTTGAAAACTGGATTACAGTTTTGGTGTCATTTCTGAGAACATTTTGTCTAACCTTAGATCATTAAAATGTTCTTGTTTCCCCTTATGTATTTAATTTTAGTTCTATGTTTTACATATAGAGCTACAATCTGTTTTAAATTAATTCTTACATAAAGTATGAAATCTAGGTTGAGATTCTTTTTTTCTCCCTTCACAGATATTGAAGTACTTCAGTATTATTTGTTGAAAATAAGTCCTTTCTCTAGTAAATCATCTTTGTGCCTCTGTTAACTATCATTTGACTGTGTACATGTGCATGTATTTTGGACTTTCAGTTCTCTTAAATTTGTCTCTCTGGGTCATTAAAGTTATACTATCTTGATGACCATAACTTTACATAACAGTGTTGGAATTGGTGGTTCTCAAATAAATTCTTGGTCATAATTGATTTTGTTATTCTAGTTTCTTTGCCGTTATCACTTCACAGTGCTTTTGTTCAGAGGTCCTTCATGAAACTGTTATGTTGGACTTACTATTTTACCTCCCAGATACATTTTAATCACAGTGTCAGAATACCATTTATTTTCTTAAAATAGGCAGTTTACTACACTTGTTAGTGTTGTCCTTCTCGCTTATCATTACATTAAAATTTCCTAAAAGCTATTCATGTCTCATATTAAACCTTTTGAAAAAGATATAAATCTGTATATATGTATATGTAAGATAACTAAAATGAACATACTGCTGAATGTATTAGTTATTGAGAAAGAACAGTTAATACTCATGATTAGATCAATTTTACATGTCTATATCTGTTTGTGTAAACAACCATTTTGAAGATAACGATACGCAGTATTGCAACCATTGTCAAGTTTCTGTCATCCTGTTTTGTAAACCTATAATGTCACTGTTGTGCATTTACTCTAGTCGTTTGTTTGTCTCTTTTGCTTTTTGTCTTTCTTATATGTGTCTCTTTTTTTTTCTCTTAAATTAAAAAATAAAACCTTTTGAACTTCTTAGGCCCTTTCTTTTCTTTTTCTATGTTTTCACGAATTTTCAATAAATCAGTTTTTTGTTCAAAGTACCTAAATGCATCTCACTTCTTCACACATAAGAAATTTTCATGAGTTTTTTTCATTATAGTGTAAAAGAAATAAAATTGATTGTAAGAAAATGTTCATCTGTAGTCAGCTTTGACTCATTAAGTGTATTAAAGTATATTTTATCTATCATTCAGCTTGTATGTTATTATATTAAATGATTAAAACAGTGTCTTTGACTGAAGAAGTGTAACTGTCTTTAATACTTCAAGTCATTTTCAGTAGAACTTTGAAATTACATAGTTTTACACGTTTTTTATTCTAGCAGATACATGCTATGGTATATTTATACCTTCATTTCTGTTTTAGGTACGTATAGCAGCAAAATTCATCATCCATGCCCCTCCTGGAGAGTTTAATGAGGTTTTTAATGGTAAGTATTTAATTTATAAAACTAAGTCTTAATATATCAACACTTTTTTTGTTTGTTTGTTTGAGGCAGGATCTTACTGTGCAGTTCAGGCTGGCCTTGGGCTCACTTTGTAGCCCTGGCAGGTCTCAAACATGCAAGGATCTTCCTGCCTCTGCCTCCCAAGTGCTGGGATTGCAGGAGTGTGCTACCATGCCCAGCTAATACTTCTTTTTAAAACATTTGCTTTTTAAAATAAAATCTTAACTACCAAAATAAGCTAAGCAGAATGTGGAAAAAAATTTGGATTTTGTAATGGCTAGATGTATTTATAATATATATGACAATTCTAATAAATGAACATATTTAAAAGAGTAAAATCTGCTTTGGGGTTTTTTTTTGGTGAATTGTTTCATTTAAGTAAAACTATAAGCAAATAGATTTGGTATTTCTTCAGTAGAACATTTAAATAATTATAGACAACAATTATGTTTTTTGATTGTAAAGTACATTTTTTAAAAACCTTTTGACGAAAAGCCTACTAGATCAATAGACTGGCCAACAAAAAGGTGGAAAATATGTTTATGCATAGAAAATGATAAAATATAAAAACCATTTGTTACTTAATTTACTTCTTACAAATCAGTTTGCAGTATGCCTTTCTTTAGACTTCATTGGCAGGCATTTTATAATTATTCTCCCATAGACCAGATATTACTGCTACTATAAGGTCTCCTGGTTGCTATAAAGGCTGACAGTAACTATGTCTCAGCAGTGAAGATAACAGATTTGAGAGAATCATGTAGAAAATAGCCCAAAGTAATTCTGCACAAAAGTTACCATGAGTACTTATAAATGTGTTACTATTTCTGCTGTGTATATATTTGCATTTACTGTGTTTTTTTAAGTTAAAGGTGAATTTACATAGGGTTCTTGATGTTTTAAACATCCTACTCATAGTATACCATTTAAATATGTTTTTAAAGTTTAGTCACTCATTTTTGTTTATAGTGTAACTATAATGTATCACCTCAGAAAAGATGTAACTTGAAAGCAAAAAAATGAGGTAAAAATTATATTGTTAAAATTAATCTTGAAAATTCTTTAAATCAAATATAGCAAAGTGTAACATAGTACATGCAGGTACATTTTACATTTCTTGCATTATAATTTAACCACTGAGCACACACATAGAGGAAGAATGAAAATCTACATTGTAAAAAAAATGTGGAAATTAAAATACTTCTGCTATCAAGAGAACTATAAAATCTCAGATAGTGAGCAGAATAGTTGGAGACAGTTATAAAGTATTTCGCTTCTTGTACTTTTTGCTTCTGTTTTAATATTCTCTATGACCTGTACATAAATTAATACAGTTGTAGTTGGGCGGTTAAAGAAGATAATCTCCTCAGATTATGTTCAAATTTGGCATGTAATTTGATAATGGTAAAACTACACTAAAGTCCGCAGATCCCAAGCTCCTTGGACAGTTCATAGAGGTAAAAATAAATCAGAGCCAAGTGTCGTGGTGAATCCCTGTAATCCCAGCACTCTGCGAGGCTATGGCAGGAGGGTGGCAAGTTTGAACTCTACCTAAGCAGCTTAACAGACCACATTCTAAAAATTTTTTAAGAGTTGGTAATGTAGCTCAGTGTGACAGCCCTGGGTTCAGTTTCTAGTGCTACAAAAAGAAATTTCTAAGAAAAGCTACATATATAAGGTTCTTAGCCTGATTTAAATGACCTGCATATTTTTAAAATTAATCAGGAAGGTCCAAAAAGAATGTGCGAGTACTGAAAGATTTTTTTTCCTAAATTTCATTTGAAATTGGTGTTGAATTGCTACGTTCTGTGTTGAGGCACATTGAATTTGGGTATTTAAAATGAGCCATTAAATAGATCTGGGGTACAGTGAACTATGGAGTGGGAGTGGGATATGGAATTTAGTAACTTTCAAAAGTTGTTTTAGAGTTAAAAGGAGCATTATATTTGAAAGGGAAATCTCTTACAAGTTTGTCTTATTTTTGTGACTTTTTGTTGAAAATCTTGGTGTCAGAATGATTCCAAGAGAATCAAAAAATGTAAAAATTACAGTCATAACATCTTATCAGTTCAGTGGTTCCTAACTGCTGGTTCCTAGGCTTATTTTAGAACCACTGAAATGTGGATTTTGGTCTTCATTCACAAATGCTGATTGGTAGCAGTAGGCATGGACTATGATTCTGAAATTTTGTTTTTGTTTTTTTTTGGGGGGGGGGCTCCTACCCACTATTTGATTCTGAAGTGTAGCGTGGCTTGGCACTATAACCCAGTTCTCTCTTTAAAAGTAGCACTTTATTTTATTCAAATTCTAAAGTTTTCTGTTTTTCCACTTTCATTATGACAAAAGCGTGTTATTTCTTTTCAGAGTAGTGCTTACCTGGCTCAAATAGATCTTACTTTTAAATTGTTTCACTGTTTGGAATTAAGAAGAATAATTACCATATGATACAATTATAATATTTAAAATATTAAAGCTAAAAGAATCATTTATCAAAAAGAATTTCCCAGTTTGTTTTTTTGAAATAAGAATAACCAAATTGTAAACATCTATTATTTAAATAATTTAGGCACGTGTCCCTATTTTCAAATCAGTTAGTTTAGAAAATCAGTATTAGTGATTAGCAAAAGAGATTTTTGTGTGTTTTGTTTTGTTTTGTTTTGAGACAGGGTCTTGCTAAATAGCTTAGGCTGGCTTTGAATTGCGTGGCCCAGGCTAGCCTCGAACTTGAGACGCTCCTCTTGTCTTAGCCTCCCTAGTGCTGGGGAGATTACAGGCATGTGTCACCATGCCCTGCTCAAAAGATTGTTTTTTAAACCAGGGCCTATTGCTCAAATATATGTGAATATTTTTTTTCTTTTGAAATTGCTGTATTATTTTTGTAAACAAGGTTTATAGTCATTTGAAAATTTCTTAAGTGCAGAAAACAACTTAAAAATCAAAAAATTCAGGCCAAGCATAGTGGCACGTATTTGTAATCTCAGCTGATCAGGAGACTGAGGCAGAATCATAAGTTCAAGGATATCTTAGATAACTTAAAAGACCCTGTCTGAAAATAACATTTTAAAAGGGCTGGGTGATGGAGTGATTGCCTAGCATGCACAGGTCTCTAGGATCAGTATACCATTACCACCACCAAAACAAAAAGACACACACACTTGCATGAGCACCACAAAATCTACCTCTTACTTTGCCATCTGAATTACTATCACATCTCTGTATATTATAGCAATATATAAATATTCTAATACTGTACCTACTGAATTTTCCCTTCCTATTATATTATGGATGCATTTCTGTGTTTATAGATAGGTATCTATATTTTTAGTGGCTGTTGGAGGATAACACTTTTTCACTGTATAAAAACTGTACTCTGTTTACATATTTAACCAGTTTCTTAGTGGAAAATATTTTGGTTGTTTTTGTTTTCTTCTAGTAAAAAAATGATATTTTTTATGCACTGTATGATAGCAACTATATAAAATAGCCAAGTGCTTAAGAAAAATAATAAAAGAAAATGCATCAAGACTAGAATAGAATTTTATTTACTGGTTGTGTTAGTTACTTTTCTTGCTGCTGAGTCAAAATACCTGACACCCAAAATTAAAGGAGGAAAGATTTATTTGGCTTACAGTTCCTAGAAGTTTCACACTATAATCAAGTGACTCCAAGGCAGGTTGACACATGGAACAGGGGCACCAGTTCATGGTGGGTGGAAAGTAGCAAAAGCAACAAAGTTCCTTAATGTCTTTCTGCCCCTTTTATGTTGTTCAGGCTACTCAGGGCAGTACCATTCACACCTTTAATCCTAGTGCCCTTGAGCCTGGCATTGTACCGTGGATCAGTTCCAATGTCACAAACTCTAGATCTAGCCACCTCTGAAAAAGCCTTATCTATGACTATATGAGGCTTTGGGGGGACGTCTAAGCACAAGCCATAACACTGATGAAACTATATACAGTTTTTTTTTCTGTTGTGTTTTTTAAAGTTACTGGATTTTCCAATAAAAAATACTGTTTTTGAGTTTATTTTTTAATGATGAATAGTCAAATGTCTACGCAAGAATGCAGTCTAAAATTAGGTCAGTATTATCTGCGGTCATACCACCTTAAAAACATCCAGCCTCTTTTAAAATTAAGATGAGAATCAGCCAAAGCAAGATTATGAAGTCAAAGAAAGTAAAATTAGTTATCTGTTCTTTGAACATGACCTATCAAAGGACAGAAATGCTTATGTATGTAGATTCTGATCACAAACTCTCACTGTTTAGTTACTTTTTCTATAGAACAAATTTAAAACTGACGATTGTGTTGTCAAACTAAGACACAGACTTCAGTCTTTTTTGCAGATCTTAGTATAACATTTTTGTGATGTAGTTTATCTCCACCTTAGTTATTCAGAGATACAGTATAGTCTACCTGCATCTACTATTATGAATCCAAAATTACATGTATTTCTGTTTTAATTCCCTTGTTGGTTTTCAAACCAAAATCTTTTATTTGTTTAAAATACCATGCTGTGTATTTGTGGGTATTTTAATCATTAGAATGACATTTTGATCTTGCTTGCTTTTGGGATAGAGGAGTGTTAAATATATAACTAAAATGATCTGTATTCTGTTCATTCTTCAAACATAAAGAAATAACATAGAAAATATATTTGTTTTGCAGATGTTCGGTTATTGCTTAACAATGATAATCTCCTCAGAGAGGGAGCAGCCCAGTAAGTATTTAATATTAACAATTAAAATTACTTAGGGGAAAAAATGACTTAGGAAAAGATGTTTTAAAAGTGATATTTAAGTATAAATCCCTGATACAGAGATTCAAACATCACATTATCTGTAAAATGTATGTAGTTATTTATCTTTGTACTGTATTTGAAAAAAGTTGCTTGTGTGTACATGTATGTGCATGCACATGGACATTGAACCTAGGACCTTGTGCTTGCTAAGTGAGCACTCTAGAGTTGAGCTACATCCCCAGTCTTAAAGGGAAATATTTCTGGTCACAGAGGGACTTAGAAGCACAACTATAACATGAAATTGTCTATTCATTGTATTTTTGACAGTGTCTTGAATACTCAGTTAATACTACATTTTAACATTTGGATAAAATTATTTTTTAAATGGAGATGGCTTTAGTTTTTATTTAGATTTTCCTTCTTACTGTGTTGGACCCTAATGGATTTTTAAGATCTTCAAGGCACGGGATTTTATTTCATTCATCCATAAATGCTAAACATAGTACCTAACAACAGATGTTTACCAAATTTTTGAACAGTTCAAAAAACTAGGCAGTTTTAACCCTGATATATTATCTTTAGACCAATGATCACAACCATGCATCTCATGACTAACCTAGATTTTAGAGAAATAATTGATCCTCCCCTGTCTCCCAAAATGAAGTCTAGAGACCTATGTTTTAGGCTAACCAACTCCATTACTCATTTGAAAATAATGAAATCATTTATAGGTTTTTAGGTACCTTAGAATTTTTAAAATTTGTCCAGTCACCTACTTTTCTTCCTAGCATACTACTCAATATGTGAAATCCTTACTAATGGAGGACATTCATTCTAATCATCTTATAGCTAAAGGCTTTATTTTATAGATTTGACCTTTATGATTAATCCTGCTTATCATGGCAGTTTAATTGACTTTTAGGTACACCTGATTTTGCTTCTGATAAACTCATTATTTTTAAAAGCAGTTCTTATTATGGAAAATGCATATAACAAAATTTACCATTTAACCTGTAAGTGAACAGTTGCCTCGAAGTACATTGTGTGACAGCAGTCATCATCCATTTCCAGAAGTTTTTTTCTCCTCATTTTCCCAAGCTGACACTTCGTAACATCCCATTTCCTACCCCTGACAACCACATCAGCCTATTTTCTATAAATTTGAGTACTCTAGATACTTAAGTTTAAGTGGAATAGTATGATATTTTTCCTTCTGTGACTAGTTTTACATAAATTTATTTAGTTTATACTTTGATTGTGGTTACCAATTTCTAAATAGATTGGCCATGAATATCTAAATTTTTTAAGGACTATTGAGTTTTTTGTATGTTCAAAGAATATTAATTTTCTTTATAATGGCAATACTGTGTTGACAAAATTGTTTTCTGGATTCAAAGAAGGCACTTAATAGTACTTTCAAATTACATTTCCTCTGAGTTCTGTGTTAAGTAAGTTGAATGGGTTTCATGTAGATGTAACAATTAAGGAGTTTTTTTCAGTTTAGAAACAAAATTTTGATGCATTGAGTTTTTCAGGATTAAGATTAGTGAAAGTCAGAGAAATAACCCTTAATTATGTGAGTGGTATGAAGTAGTCATATATTTGAGTCAGGATGAATGAAAGTATTTGCATTTTCTTATTCATCCTAATTGACAGTTGTGAGCTTGGTTTCTTTTATTATAAACCAATTTCTTGAACAGCTGGTATACACTTCAAGAGGTAGGCCCAGTGAAGTAGGAAATATGATACTTTGATCTCTTAAAGGAAATAAGAACTTTCAGAAATAACAAACTATGGTAAACAAGGTCATATTTATAGTATATGATCCCAAGTAAAACATCAAAACCTTTAACATGCACTTCAAATTTTCTTGAATGTGTTTGTACATTTAATATGTTTGCTGCCCAGATGAACTAGTAGAGAAAACGATTGTTGACTTCATATACTTTATACCAAATTTCTCAAAACTAATTATTGAGATCATTTTGTAGAAATCTAAAGGTGTCTATAAAGGCCAGAAATATACTCCAAACTAGAAAATGAATTTAGAATGATACTACTCCGTCAGCATGTCCTCTCTCTGAAACAATTTTAGAACAAAAAGTGTTACCCAGATTTTTCCTTACTTAGTTCTCAGTTACTTTTGAAATATTTAAACTTAAATTTACCCTTGAAATAAAATGATTTGTCATTGTCATTACTTTCTCATCACTGGGACAAAATATCCAACACAAAAATTAAAGGAGAAGAGCTTTACTTTGGCTGATGGTTTTTAGTCAGTTCTATCCACAGTCATCTGGCTCCAAGGTAGAAGGGCATAATAGAAGTGTCTGGCAGAGAAAAACTGTTTGCACCATGGTGCCTAGGAACCAGAGAATAAAGAGAGGAGCTGTGGATGGAGAGTCATACCTCTTCTCATCAGGCCCTCATCTCCTAATAGCACATTTAACTATGGGAATAGTACCCATTATCCATCCAGTCACCTTCAGCAAGTCCCACCTCTGAACACATGACTTTTAAGGGATATACTAGATTCACATTATAACATTCCATCCTAGGCCTCCAGAAGACTTAAGTCTATATCTTTATGCAAAATGTATTTAGTGTATCTCTAAGAGTTGCTCTAAGAGTTCTGGCATTGCTGAAATTTTCAAGTCTGGAGTCTTCTGTGATACTCAAGGCTCACTCTTAGTTATAAACCCATATAAAAATCAGAAAGAAAGTTACACAACTCTAACTTACAATGGCAAATGGTAAATATTCTCATTCCAGAAGGGAGAAATACAGGGGTAGAAAGGAATCACACCAAAGCAAAACCAAAACCCAGCAGAATAAATAGTAAATCATGTAGTTTCGTGTCCGGCACCCAGAGCAAATTATGGTAAGATGTAAACTCTACAGGACTTGGGAAATCATCTTCCAATCCATTACCGGTGCAGCCATTGTGTCCTGTTTCTTGGGATGGCTGCACTCACTGCCTTGAGCTTTCCTCATCAGACACTCCACATGCCTGGCTTCTCCAGTTTATCAGGGTCTCCACTTCTGGATTTGTTCTCACAGTTTTGTGTACTACCTTCTCAGGGATATGTAGCCTGGCCTCTCAGGCCTTCTGAAATCTGGGTGGAAACCTCCTTGGCCCCACAACTCTTAAATTTGTGTGCCCATAAAACCAGCAACACATGAACGATTCCATGGTATGCCTTGACAATAGTTGGGTCCACTTTGATCATGGCTGCAGAGGCTTCTGAAGTGCCTGGATTATGAGCAGTATAAACTAAATCTCCAGGAAACAATCCAAAGGTAGCCCTTGTTCGTCAGGGTGCCCTGGGTCTCTCTTCTTAAAGTCAAGTCTTTTACTTTTGCCTCTTGAACCTGTAAGACTGAGATCTTGCTGATTCCTCACATAGCTTCAAGGCATCTTCCTGTTGTCCTGTTGCAAAGTACTTGGCTTATTTTTAATGCTAATCTTTTTCAGTGACTGTGCCCTCCTTTGCCAAACTTTGTAGGAGTTTTCTTTCTGGGGATACTCCAGACTTTTCAAATAGGTATTGGCTCCTGATGTTCACTCTTAAGTCAGACCAAAGGTAGCCAGAGTACCGAGGCCACAGCCTGAACACTGGGCTGCCTTGAAATTTCCTTCACTAGATTAGTCTGCCACTCTTAATCTCAATCTCCTACAATATCTCAGGAAATGGGCAAAATATAGACAAATTTTATGCCAGAATGTAGCACACATGGCCTCCAGTCCAGCTGTCAGTGTAGTCCTTGCTCTCAACTGAAACCTTGTGAGCCTGACCCTTTACTGTGCTCATTTCTAGTAGCATTCTGGTTTTCTGAGGTTTGATAAGAATTTCCCATCAAGCTTGCCTTAAAGCATTCTGGGGTTTAGCCAGCATCTCCAAATCTTTCAAATCTTCTGCAGACTAGTTCCAAAGGCTTCTGAATCATATGGTCAGGTATGGACATGCCTGTCTCTATATTTGGTATCACTATATGTCTAGTCACTTTTGTTTCACTGTATCAAAACCTGACTTCCACAGGTTAAATGGAGGAGTGATTTATTTTAGCTCATGGGTTTTAGAAGGTTCAGTGCATAGTCAGCTGGCTCCAAGGAAGGGCTTGGTGAAAGAGCCTGCTCACATTATGGTGGTCAGGAAGCAGAAAAAAGAGTAAGCAGGGAGGGAGATGCAGCCATGCGCCCAGTGCTCCATCTTTTCCAGTTAGGCCTTGCCTTCTAGTAACACATGTAGGTATGAATTCATCATTGAATTAGTCATCTCCTGCATATAGAGCCCCCAAGGCCTAGTCACCTTCCAAATCCCTTATCTGTGAACACAGGAGACTTTGGGGGACATTCTAGATCCAAACCATAAAGTGTTATCATTAAGCCTGACTAAAATTCATAGCATAAGCTTAAAACGCATCACAAAAACACTCAGAATGTATCCTTTTGCAGTTTTGCTGGAGAAAGGCTATAGCCGTAGACTAATATTTTCTTCTTCAAAAATTGATTTTTTTTAAATGTTGAATTTCTTTTATGTATCTCTTTTCACATACATGAACTTTCTTTCCATCTTCTGTCTTTGTTCTGTTGCTTAATCTCTTTCCATCTTTTTCCTTTTCTTCTTTTTGTAAAGGGAAACAGGGCTACAGTGGTTCTAACAGGATATGTGTACTTAATAAGCACAAAAATGCAGTATGTTTCACAGTAAAATTAGACTTACTGAAGAGTTGGTACTATCAAATCTAGAACACTTTGAAATATTTATAAATAACCTTTATGATTCAGTGGGCAAAAAAATGCCATACTTAACTGATTATGAAGTCAATAAGCCTCCTAGGGATTTTCCAGTAGGTAGCCAAATGTGTGTAAAGTAAAATTTAATTATAGAAGCATATCAAAAACCTATAACCACTAAAAGAAGAAAAATTTTCATTTTCTGCGTAGAGGTAGTTTTTGAACTGATTGTGAAATGACTAGGATTTCAATATTAAATAAGGAAAATGATGTAGCTAAACTGAGGAGAAAGCATGGAGAAACATGTCAGATATGATGTGATGAATGGCTAATAGTAGAGTATAAAAATCTATAGTCACAGGTCACTTAGAAGTGGATGATGGAGCCGGGCATGGTGGCGCACGCCTTTAATCCCAGCACTCGGGAGGCTGAGGTAGGCGGAGCGTTGTGAGTTCAAAGCTGGCTTAGGCTACAACGCGAGCGCAAGGCTGGCCTGAGCTACATAGTGCGACCCTGCCTCAAAAAAACCAGGGCCGGGGGTTTGGCTCAGTGCCAAACCTGGCAGGCGCGAGGTTGTGAGTTCAATCCCCGGTGCCGAAAAAAAAAAAAAAAAAAAAGAAATGGATGATGGGGCTACAGAACTCTACAAGGGCAGGGGGACCATTGTTTTCAGTGTCCCATAGCATGTTTAGCATATAGTAATATAGTAATAAGACCCTAGTAAATACTTGTGTGGACAGAGGGTTGGATGAGTGAATGATGAGTGGGTGCATAGAGTTTTCTGAACAGAAGGAACTTAGTTTACAAGCATACTTTTGGGCTTGGGATACAGCTCAGTAGCATAAGCGCCTGCCTGGCAAGCACAACGTCCTGAGTTCAATTCCTGGTACCAAAAACCCCCCAAAAAACAAATACAAGCATACTTTTGGAATAAATCACTTAAGGTGAGTAACTGCCTGACTACATTGAGGCTGTTCTTAGGAAAATTACAATTTTAATGAATTAAACATGAATAGCTACTGCTTTCTCCCTCCCACTCCATGTGCTTCTTCTATATTTACCCTTGTCTTTCTTGAACATGTAGTGTCAGGAATTTGACAGATGATAATTCAATCCTGCTTTGCTATATTTATATGTAACTCATCTATAATACATTGCTCAGCAAAACATTCCTTTTGGGGGGAAACTTGGAAGCTAATGCAGTAAGTCTCTGACTTACAAATGAGTTTCATTCCATGAGGATACTCAAAAGTCAGACTTGTTTGTATCTGACAAAATAGTCTTATATAGTACAGTACAACTGTGAAAGTTCACAACTTCAGTGTTTTAAGTCGGGAACTTAATGTACCCAAAAACTCAGTGGACATCTGGACATCCACAGTAGTCAGTCTTGAAAAGCTACCAAGTAGGTTAAGTTTGGAGACAAACTGTTAAGTTTTGAAATTTTCAGTCTTTTCTAATAAGTGCAAGTAATTTCTTATAGGTTTAATAGAATACCATACAGTGTGTTGTTTGATTATTGCATAATTTGTCATGCTATGTGACTTTTTCCTTAGCATGTTTACACAATTATCTGGTAATGTATTATTTACTCATTTGGAAGTAGAAAGAGGCTTTGTTCTTCAGTCTGTCCCATCATTTCCTAGCTTAGATTGTCTACTTCTTGCATGGCTATTAGGAATAGCCTAACTGCCTTTTCTACATCTAATTCTTCTGCTGCTCAGTTTGGCACACATACTACTGTCAAATTAATCTTCAGAAGTACTTCTTTGGTTTTGTTTCTCAAAAAGCTTCTGTGACTCCATCCTTCAGGGTTTATCAGTTCAATGCAATAGCCATAACTGACTGAACACATACTATGTGACAGGCTTATTGAAGTTGGTGCTTTCTGGTCCCATTAGTTGCCCATCATTCCAATTTCTCCAAGACCAGAACCTATTTAGTTTTTTAAGCATATTTCTTAATTATCACATCCATCATGACATTAGGCCCAGTTCCCTTCTCCTTAGTTTTTTCTTAACAAAATTAAAATATTTTTTTCATTACAGTGCATTATTAGTAATTCTCTTATGGTACTTTCTATCTTACATTATGGTTATAGTCATCCATTCTCTCTTCCTATTCTATTGTAAGTCTTTTGATCATAGATGTCTGCATCATAGCACTTAGTCTGTTTCCTGTTTTATTAAATATATATCATATTTGATACTTGGATATGTATCAACAATCTGTATGTTCAGGGTTTTGAATGAAAAGACCAGTTACATTTACTGACTTGTTTTATGTTGCTAAACATTGAAGGCTGGATATCATTAATTAATTTTTGAAATAGCCTTACCTAAGCTGGACTTGGTGGTACACTCCCAGCACTCTAGGAGATCGATGCAGGAGAATGGCAGCTCAGCTTAGGCAATTTAACAAGATCTTCTCTCAAAAGAAAAAGTGCTTGGGATGTAGCTTAGTGTGAAGGCCGTGGGTTCAATCCCTAGGACAGCTAAATAAATAAATAAATAAATAAATGTGTATGTAACAAATAGCTGTATCTTGTATTATAAATAGTATAAGATTGTAAGTAGGCATGGTAATGCACATCTATAATCCCAGCACTCAGGAGGCTGAAGCAGGAGGATCACCACAAGTTTGAGGTCAGCCTGTACTACATAGTGAGTTCAAGGCCAACCTGAACTACATATTGAGACCCTGTCTCAAAGAAAAAACAAAAAAGATCATTATTAAGAGAATATCTTGGCCATGTGCAGTATAGGAGGAGACTTACTGAGAGATGAATTGTTTGTGATTTTTCAGCAATTATTGCAGTTGTAAGTAATGGCCTTTTTTCTTTTTTAGTGCATTTGCACAGTATAACTTGGATCAGTTTACTCCAGTAAAAATTGAAGGTTATGAAGATCAGGTATGTCTCATTATAAACATAGATTGTGACTACTCTTTGTTTCTTTTAATAATTTAAATTATGCAAGAATTCTGAAGTGCTATGCTTAAAGTCTTAAAAATTACTCTTTTTAATCTTAGCCACTTACTGGCAAAGTAATTGAAAACTTTCTGTTGAGACTATTAATACTATTAGCAGAAAGTTCCTTTTAGATAGACATACTCATGTAATTCTTTGAAGAGTTTAGAAAATAATTGCTTTAAATCTACTTTCTTGTTTTTTATAGGAAAAAATATCAATCCTATATTAACCCAAAATCTAGAATATATATTAGTAAGATTTATATCATAATTTGGTTGCTCTGGAATTCTGCACTTTTTCATGTGAGTAATTTAGCATTTAGTAATTATTAAATCTTTTCTTTCCAAAATGCAGTTAAAATTGCTAAGATTAGAAAAACCCAGTAGGTCACTAGC
>RJWM01022844.1:0-33027 GCA_004363535.1 Dasyprocta punctata | reverse complement strand
TGTTGCTTGTTTACGCTGCAAGGGGAAATCAAGATTAATTTCAATCTACTCAAAATACGGTTCAAATCTCCTCAGATTCTTGTGTTGCTTAATTGTTTATTCTTCCCTTGACAAAAATTGGAAAATCTGTAAATAAAGAAAGGGTAGCTAAGGGATTTGGGTCTTCTGATACTTATTGGGTTCAACAGATTAAGCAGGATCACCCTTAGATAAAATTGATAATTAAAAAAAAACATTTAAAGGGCTTTTAGACACAGGAACAAATGCTTCAATTATTGCCCAGCACCATTGGCCCATGGCATGGTCTCTGGATGTGACAACTACAGGTCTACAGGTGTGAGCAATGTTTCTCAACCTTGTAAAAGTGCTAAATTGATTTAACCTGGAGAGATGCAACGCATGTCTTTACTATCACATGAAAATTGACTTACTTTTGAGTTACAAATTTATGATCAATTTAGAATAGTAGCCACAAAGGTGTGGAGGAGACTTCCTTCAATGGGTCAGAGACAAATCCCAAAATTTGATTTCTAGTCATCAGGATCTAAAACCATTTCAGAATTTTGCCTTTAAAAATACATATAAGTGGTGTAAAGCACAGAGAACTTCCCCTGGTGGGGGGGGGCTGGCCTGGCTTGTGAGGTGGGTCCTGGGCTGTAGAGCTGAGATTTGCAGCCCTGCCTCCCGTGTGCTGAGGAGCAAATTCCCCTGGGGCCTGCCAAGCCTTTCAGTGGCTGCCCCACCGGCAGCACTGCAGTACTCGGCGCAGGCCAGAAGGCAGGACATGGTTCAAGAGAAGTAGGACATGGCTCTGGAGTGCCCAAGCCAACCCAGTTTTTCCCATCACCTACGCACATGCTTTATGCATCAAAAGTTTACACTGCACTATTGCTTGCATCCCCAACAATAGTGGCGCCTCTCGGCCAGAGCAGGAGCACAACCTGTGTGTCTCAACAGCAAGAGAGAGCCCAAAGTGCCTAAATACAAAATGCAGGGGTTTTTCTCTCTATACTTTTCTACAAAAATTCCTTATAATCTTCAGGTCTAAAACTAGTTAAATGTGCTCACAATTTAAATTTCAAAAAACAAAAGGGAGAGTTCACCTCATAATAGATTTCACTTGGCAATTTTAAAATTCTAATAAAGATATAAACACTGCAGCAGAAAGATAATGCAATCAAATAAAGACAAAGAAGAGTCTTTTGGAAAGATCTTCATACTGGACAACCAAAGCACCCTGTCCAGTGCTAATTTGGGGTACAGGGTATGCTTATGTTTTTCCAGGAAAAGCTAAATGGTCTATCTGGGTGCCAGTGTGTGCTGCCCAGCTGTATCATGGGTCCAAACCCAGAGAAGGAGTTGATTCCACCTCTCAAGAAGCAGATGCTCAGTCCTATGATAGTGATGCCTTGGAGACCATGCCACAACTGATAGAAAAGGATGAAGCTAGAGCCAAACTTAATTGACCCAAGATGCCCAGAAGATGGTAACAAACAATAAAACCAGAAGCCTAAATAGATAACAGTATATGCTAAGTACTATGATAAAAATATATGTTGATTATAGATAAGATTTTGTCCTTTCCAAATTCTTTTATAAGAGATCTCTGCTAATTGACCTACAATAAATCTGACTAGTCTATTTATAATTATAAATTCTATGATTGTAAAAATTAGCATAATTCAATTTAGCTAAAATATATTTGCACTCTGATTGTGTAAGATGTCTGTCAGTCTGCCTCTGTATCTGTCTGTTTGTCCAGTCTGTTAAGGTGTTTTTAGGAGTCAGTTAAGCTAGTGATTGTTCACATCTGTGGAGCTGAAAGCACAAGTGCCCATACAGGAGTGCCCAAGTGGCACAAAGCACCTAAGAAATGCCCTGAAAGCGTGGAGTGCTCGAGGTGACAGGTGTTTCAACCCCAAGGACATGGGGCGTAAGACTCGAGCTAGTTCAGCAAAGGGGCATGATGCAAATGTATAAATAGCTCCTGGGAACATAGAGCGTTCTTGCAGACATCAACAACTGTTTGTTTCTATGTCTGTTTGAATCTGTACAGATTGTGTGTCCATGTTTGTCGATTTGTTCATTCTGTAAACAGCTGTTTCTTTTATTTTGAGCTCAACAATTTGTTGTTCCTTTTTTTTTTTTTTACATTCTTGGATCATTTAATCAAAGTTTAATTTGGAAAAAGGCTGGGAGTTTGGCTCAGTGGCTTAAGAACCTGCTTGGCAGATGTGAGGTGGTAAGTTCGATCCCTGGTACCAATAAAACAAAACAACTGTTGCTTATCATAACTTGAGAATCTCTCATTGTTCAAAAATAATGTTAAATGTTATAATTGGAGTTGTCTTAAGTCAAAAAAAATTAAGATGATTTTAAACAAAATCCCTTGAGGTGAGGGGGGATTACTGGACAGGACTTTGATTAATGAATAAGAAAGTGGCCACCTGGCAACATTTTTAACCAGTTCTTGTTCATTGATTGGAGGCCCCAGTGATCTCCATAGCCTTAAGGGAGACACCCCAAGTAAAGTTATATAAAATATTATTGTAATATGTTTACATTGGTCATCATCAAAAAAATAATACAATAAGGTTTTTGATTTAAAAATGCCCATACAAAGGTTTCATATGGCTATGAAAGATTGTTATTAGCCTCATGATATATTTATGTATTCATGCCTTCAGATGTACAGGTCTTCAAAAATGTAAAACAGATTGTTTATGGTGACAAACTTTTGTTTCAGATTCAGACCTCTGTCTTTAACAAAAATTTGTGAGATGTACATCCTACTAAAGGTCAATAAGTGAGGTAAAAGCCTTATGTATTGGATAAGGACGATTGACCATAAAGGGGGTATCTTATGTTAAAAAAATGAAAATTCAAGTGTGTTAAGAATAAAGGTCATCATAAATTGTCATGTTACAACATTAGGTATGGTTTTGTTTTCTAATGTTCTGTGTAAAATATGTAACAATTCGTTAACATTCTACAGGTATTCAAATGTTAGGATATCCATGGTTGTTAAAAAATAATGGTTCTATTTTATGTTCTAAGATGTTTACTATTTAGATAAGATGATAATGTTACGCTTTCTGCCTCTACTACATTGTACCATTAATAATCTTTTCTTCTGGATGTTCAACAACTGAGGTTTAGAGACCAACAATTAGATTGATGGGCTAAGAGGAGAGCCAATATTTTAGCCCTAGCTCTCCAAGGTCAATGGGGACCCAGGATATTACAAAACCTCTACTGTGATATCCAATACTCAGTGAGTCTCTGGTCTTCTGATCAAGGAGACTATGAGACCACAGAGGAAAGTGATCATTGGTATGTGGTGTGCCTAAGGAGAGTCACCAGGAGAAAAAAATCTCCCAGGCTTTCACAGAAAGAAACTTGGTCAAGCAATGGCCGTGTTTCATCTGAATGACTGGCACTGACAAGAACTAAGAGGTGCTATACATAGTTGCAAGGCATTTCCTGAGGAGACTTAACTGACCTTGATAAAGAACCAAAAAACTGATTGTTTTTAAAATAGGTCTCACCTTAACTTGGTCTTGAACATCCTGCAGAAAACATACAACTACTAGAGGTATATGAAACAATGCTAAAATATTATGTTATAAAAGAAACACAAATCTCTAACGTCTTCTGACAACTGCCAGGTACACTGGTAGCTGACCACAGTTATGGATTAATGGACTGCACAGGGTTTCGATTGTGGAATGCAGGGACTTAAAATCTTTGGACTGCACTTAAAAAGATCTTCTTCAGAGCTCCCCAACACAGCTCCTCCAGCTTCAACTGACCACCCACCCTGTGCAACAACAAAACAAAAAAGATGGATATATTGGGAGCTGTTGAAGCTGGAAAATGATCCAGACATGACCTTACCAAAGTAACAAAGAGCACCTGGGTCAACCACGTGAAAACGCTGCTGCAGCCCAGAAAAACATGAGGCTCCTAAACAATCCAGGCCTGGGTTGCTAGGCAGAGGGCTGAAATTGATGTCATCCTTCCCAGTATATAAATAAACAGGCAGCATTGGTTGAGCAGTACCTTTCTTCCCATCAGGAGGATAAGGGCTCCACCTGACCCTAGCTTTGTCTGTTTCTTTATTTTTCTCATCGCAGTCCTTCACCCCAAGAACCTCAGGAGCTGTGTGGGTCACGACCCACAGGCAGGAATCTTAGAGAAAAATGCTAATAGATATGGCAACAGAAATAACTCAAAGTCTGTATAACTATGTTTCTGAAAAAATAAACAAGAAGCATGAAAATCTGAAAAAAATGCAATTTATATCACAAAAATAGCTATAATTCTTGCCACTTTTATAGGTGCCATCAATAGAAAAAACAGGCTTGTGCCTATATGAACAGCCACTAAATACACTAAAGGAGAAAAGCATATGGGCATTTAAAAAGTTCGATTTTACTAGTAGCTAAATAAATGGAAATTAAATATGATTAATAATGAGTTATTTTTACTAAAATTATTTTCAAGGAAAACAATAAACATTGATACGTAAGTGAACTATTATGGAACAACTTGGCACAGACTTTCTGGAGGCTGCTTTAGTGCGTGTATATGATAGTTTTAAACAGTACACTCGATTTTTCTGGGAAAATACTCAGAAGGGGAATAGCTGGATTGAAGGGGGTTTCCAATCCTAGGTTTTGAGGAATCTCCATATTGATTTCCACAATGGTCACACCAGTCAGCACTCCCACCAACAGTGAAGAAGCGTTCCTTTTTCCCCACAGCCCCACCAACATTTGTTATCAGTTGATTTCTTGATGGCAACCATTCTCTCTGGAGTGAGATGGAATCTCAATGTTATTTTAATTTGCATTTCTCAAATGAACAGCGACATTGAGCACTCCTTCATGTATTTATTTGCCATTTGTATTTCTTCTTCTGAGAAGTGTGTGTTCATTTCAGATGCCCATTTTTGGATTGGGTCTTTGAATTTGGGGGGCCTGATGTTTTTCAATTCTTTTTATGTTCTGGATATAAGTCCTTTGTCTCAGGGACAGTTGGCTAGCATTCTTTCCCAGTCTGTGGGCTTTCTTTTCACTTTATTGGTGATTTCTTTTGAAGTGCAAAAGCTTTTTAATAAAATAAGATCCTAGTTGTTGATTCTTTGAAGTACTTCCCATGCAGTTTGCATTTTGTTTGTGAACTGCTTGCGTTACCCTATGTCTTCAGGATTTTTGTCTACCTTGTCTTCCAGTAAATTTAGTGTTTCTCTTCTAATATTTAGATCTTTGACCCATTTTGACTTTAGTGCATAGTGATAGACATGGTTTGAGTTTCATTCTTCAGCATATGGAAAGCCAGTTTTTCCAGCACCATTTATTAAAGAGGCTATCTTTCTTCCAGTGAACATGTTTAGCCACTTTGCCAAAGATAAGGTGGCTGAGTGTCTTTCTAGTTGTATTTGCATCTTCTAATCTGTTCCACTGATCCTTGATATATGTGCACCCAAGTTTATAGCACCACAATTTGTAATAGCTAAATCTTGGGAACAATTAAAATGCCCATCAGCCACAGAATGGATGAAAAAGATGTGGTATTTTTATACAATGGAATATTACTCAGCTATAAAAAAGATGATCTTGAGGTTTTTATAGGTAAATGGGAGCAACTCGAGACTATGCTCATAAGTGAAATAAATCAGACTCACATTTGTAAATATCGTATTGTCTCCCTAGTATAAAAAACAAATAATAATTTTAAAAAACTGAAAGAGTAATAAGATCCAAAATTTACAATAGATATTATAATAAGGAAAGGGAAAGAAAGTGCTCAAAATACATATAACTGTATATATGTATAAGTATGCAAGACAGATAACTATACTACTAATTCTCTGTTATTTCATTAGAATACTTTGTGTTGTCACTGTTTGATTGTCTGTTTTTTATGTCTAGATTTCATAACTTGAACAAGCCCTTCTAAGATAACAATATGTAACATATTAACTAGTGTTGATTTCTTACTCTTTTTTTTGAAATTCTGTATTACTTCTACCTTTTTTTGTTTTATTTTTTAAAAATAAAAAACATAAAAAATAAAATTAAAAAAGTACAAATTCATGGAAGCAGCAATTCTACTTTGAGGTTATTCCAAAGAAGCAAATGAAAGCATAATTATATATTGAACTGATGTCTAATGGTTGCCACATACAAAGTGTTTACTGCATTCCAAGAACAGTGCTAAGAACTTCACAAGTGGTATTTGAATTCATCTGCACAAAACTCTACCATGTTATGCACATTTGCACAGGAAGGGATGAAGGATCCCAGCAGTTGGGAAGCATGTTCAAGTCCTTGCTATCTACTGAATGAGGCTGGAACTTCAACCAGGTTCTGCACAAACCACTTGCTTAAACTGTGTACTTATTCTTCTGTACTTTCAGGTGTTTACTACAAAAAGAAGGAAGTGGAAAGAGACAAGGAGGGAACAAAGCTGAATGCTAGGGTTTTTCTGAAAGATTTCATAATGAATTCATATAACTAATACACATTAAGAATGACAGTATAGATTTTTATTCATCTTTTTCATCCATTCTGTGTATTTTTATTCATTAATCATATAATATATATTTGTATATCAGTAAAAACTGTTCCTAAAATGCATGGAATAATGAATGAATTTTATATGCAGATAACTATAATCATAGAATAGGTTTTAAATTCTATGCAGTAGACATTAGAGAATTTTATAGCATTTATTATGCTATATATACTATTTCTCCAAAGAATATATGCTGCTTACATAATTTTAAAATATTATTTCATTTTTTTTTATTTTAAAGAGGAAAAAACCAGAAAAATCAATAAGCAAACAAGTAATTACAAAACAAGCTAAAAGGAACCACAAGTCCCAGAATTAATTCATTATTAATCCTTCCCAGCATTTTGTGAGTTCAACTATTTACAGTACTCTCACATTACTAGTGAATTTTAACTGTATTCACTCCAAAATTTGAAGTTATGTTATATATGACTTCTCAATTGATATTTTTTTCTTTGTAGGAATGCTTCTAAATTTAAATATCTCCCAGTTAGATTTTATTTAAGAAAATCTAGCTGAAAATTCATTTCACTAAGTCACTGAGCAACAGGTCAGGTTATTTTCCAGTGTCACAGCCAGCGAAGGAAGTAGCCACAGATCCCACCCTAGCTGACCTTCACATCATCTGGGCCTTCTTTGTCTATGCCACTATAGGCTTTTAATAACCACACTAAAGAGAGGAGAGCAGGTCACCGGGCCCCTTGTGTGTGTTTGCTCCTTGGGAATGGATTTCAGAGTAGATAAGCGAAAGTGGTGATTTACAGTCCATTAAAAGGTACTAATAAGCAAAGAGAGAGAAAAAAAAGCACTGCCCAGGGGCCTGAGCTGGCCCTCAGCCCTGGCTCTGTCTATACTGTGTCAGTACTGGGAGCTAATGAACCTTTTTATATTGCCGGTCATAAAAAGGCCAATGGCTCTCCACACAGTCATGGACTCCACAGAGAAACTTGCCTAACGGGCTTCAAAGGAACTATGAAAAAATCAATTGCTTCATCGAGGTCAGGCTCACAGAACTTTGCAGTGAAATAATCAAGTATAGGTCAGTCTGTTGCTGTTTCATGAGAATTAAGAGGTAGCTTTGGAAGTGTGTGCTCTTCTCAATTTTAAAGGAGAAAAAATAAAAACTACATTTCCCCTGCAATCAGTCAGCAGTTGTCTATTTTACAAGTCAAGAAGACCAGAAGTAAAAGACATCAGAAATAATAAAGAATTGAATGATTGTTTTTCCTATCCATAGAGAAATGATAATAACTTACATGTGCATGATACATTCTATGTTACTGATCATTTTTAACAGCTTTGTGGGGTGGGATTCATTCTTCTAGCATTATACTTGAAGCTCCAAATCAGTCAGGGAAAAGACTAGATTTAAACTCAGATCTACTACTTACAGCTTTAGCAAGCTGTTTATATCTTTTTTCCACTTCCCTTCCTTGTACTTCAAGCAGGTGGTCAGATAATACACTCCTTTGTCTCAAAAACATTAATGACAGGAAGGAAAGATGAATTATTTTTCCTTTATCCATCTGTTTATTTCCCTCTTGTCTTCCTTCCTTCCTTGCTTTCTTCTTTCCTTTCTTTATTCCTTTTCTCTTTCTCTTTTCTTTTTTTCTTAAAACATAAATCCTTTAACAAGCTACTTTTGTGTGTCCCAGAGAAAGGAAAAGATCAGAAATAACTTGAAAGTGGGAAAAGAGAAAGAAGTGATAGCCAATGTTGTCATAGAAGTAGAGAAAAAAATGAAAACAAAAGACAAATGGATAGGCGTGATTTGGGACCAGTAACATAATTGGATAAATAAGATTCCTGAAAAGCCTGTGTCATAGTCTCCAGAGGGTATGATTGTGACCTCACATGGCCACAAAAGGGATTTACAAACATGATAAAACTAAGGATCCTTAGATGGAAGATAAACCTGGATTGTCTGGTGGCCCTAAATGTAATCACATGTGTCCTTGTAACAGGGAGGCAGAGAAATTCTGGTATAAAGCGAGGAGCTGGTGGGAAACCATAGAGTGCAGTAGAAAAGGGTGCAGGACAAGGAGGGTAGTCCCTTACCCAGTGCTAAGAAGCTTCAAAAGCCCTTGCAGCCCTGCCTGCAGGTTGATCATAGACCCTATCTATAGACCCATAAGAGGAAATGTATATGGTCCTTGGCTACCAAATTTGTTGCTGTTACAGCAACAATAGAAAATTAAAATATTCCTTGAACCCCTCTTCCAGAAAGGTAAAAGTTCAGAGATTATAAAATTATATAGAGTGCTGCACAGGGCATCTTAGAATGAAATTTAAGAACATCAAAGGAAAAGAGAGGATTTCAAAGCTTTCAAGAGAATAGAGATTGATCCTTTACAAAGGAAGAACTATCAGGATTCGCAATAAAAAAAAAGAAGTTGAATAAAGACAGTTGGTTAATATGTCCAAAGAGATGAATAAAATTTGTTTTGTGAAGGAAGCCTGAATTTTACAAGGGGTGACCCAAATATACAGTTCTTACTTTAAAAACTATTAGAGTAAAGGACACATTGTCATCAATATCCCTCAACCCCATGCTCTTTGAATAAAGTTATTTCATCATTTTTTTCTCTTTGTGAAGCAGCACTAATTCCATCATGAGGTCACACCTCATGACAGATCTAAATTTAATCACATTCCAATGACCCACACGCAGTATCATCGCATTCAGAGTTAGGACTTCAATATATAAATTTTGGGGATCAAATACATTCAGTTCATAAGACTTATTAATAATTGTTTGTGATTTCATATTGCATATTTCTAGTAATTTTTTTATATCTGAGATAAGATCTAATCATTTTGTCTCTTCTGATTGTATTTTTTTCTTTCCTCATTACATTCTGCTGCAAGCGGAACATGTGTCTCACGGTAATCATTCTGCTTAAACATGAACAGGGTTTTCCTATGCTAGAAATTTAGCATGGGATTTTTAGCTGCAAAATGAGTCAAGAATTGCATCTCTCTGCTTGACCTTAGGCTTTCCTTCTCTGTTATCCAAAGAGATTCTGCCTACCCAAGCTTTATTCCAAATAACTTATTTTCTATACTTCTTAACCTGGTAGCGAAGTAACTGAAAAGACTTAATTTTTGACGTACTGATTAAACCCAACCTTAGACACTGTTTGGTTGTGGAGTTTCGAGACTTTAATGGTGGCCTACCAAGCATTTCTCCCCATCACCTGTGATAGAGTCATTATTTTCCTTTTCTCGTTCCCGCATCTTTTGTAGGATTTTCATGAGTGCCTTCAGTCTGTGATTTCACTGCCTTTCATGCTACTTTCCTTCCTTGTGATCAGGAGGAGGTAGTCTGGGCAGAATCTCTACAATGGGAGCCATTTTTCCCTCCCCTGGAGAGTGTGACAGGAAGCTTCCTCAGGATTCTCTGTTTCTTTTAAGTACATTTGTTTTCAAGGAAAAGGCTACACTGTGTGCAAATCCCTTCCTCTATCTGCAATCCAGATTGTCATGCTCTCAGTCTGGCTCATACTCTGCTTTTGGCAATTTATCAACAATTTCTATTTGCATATTCTGACCATCTTATTTCAGTGACATCTGTCTTCTTAAGCAAACAAGTGGATTCCATTTCCCCCTGAACATACCTGCCTCTAAGTTTCAAGTTAATTGTTGTTCTTGTGATTTCAGATCAATGATAAATTTGAGAAAAGTTATTAATTTTGGTTTGACCAGTGCTTTTTATTAGTGTATGAGTTAAAACAAAGAACAAAGCCCTAGCTACGAGCACTCAGTAGAATTCTCTCACCAGCAAACATAATTAATTCATCTTCCCCTCACAGTTGCATAATTGCTGGTTCACTGACTTACTGTATTGTTTTTCTGTTATTGTGACAAAACAAATGAGGGAATCAACTAGTGAGGGTGAAAGGTTTATTTTATCTCACGGTTTCAATCCATAGTTAGTTGGTAGTGTTGGTTTGGGCCTGTGGCAGCATAGTACATCATGATAAGAATACATGCCAAAGAAGGTTGTTCACTTCATGGTCACCAGATCAAGACAAAGAGAAGAGGCCAGAATCTTAATAGCCACTTCAAAAGCACAAACCCCAATGAGTTAACTGCTTGCTATTCGGCTTATTATACAGCTGACTGCTCTTAAAGATCTGACTACCTCCCAATAGCACCATGGGTTAAAGACCAACCATCAAGACATGGGCCTTTTGAGATCATTATAGATCAAAACTAAGGCACTTAGCATGAACTATAAGTCCACTAAAATGTCACCAAAGTATTTTTTAAGATGTGTTGTCTAATTAAAATAAATAATCATCTCATTTCTCAAAAAGTTGATTCAAAATAGAAAAGCATGGATACATATTTTGTGGGGACAGGGTCTCACTATGTAGTTCAGACTGGACTTAAACATACTATGTAGAACAAGCTGGCCCTTAAATTGTAAGAATCCCCCCTGCCTCAGCCTCCTGAGTGCTATGATTATAAGCATGAGCCATCATGCCTAGCTCAGCTGTGGATATATTTGTTTATTTGGTTGGTTTTATTCTGGGTTACATGCCACATAGATACAACAAAAGAAAGACTATTTTATGATCATGTTTGATACTGTACTAAGGTACTGCTCAGTTGTTAAAGATCGTTATTAAAACTGTCAACTTCTAATAATAATAGAAAATATCTGGCCTTATTCTGACCATTGTGTAAAACAGGAAATTTTTCCTTTTTAATATTAAGTTCATACCTTTAAGAAATTTGCACACCATATGTTAAAAGAATACCCCATTACATCAAACACTGTCTTACCGAGCAAGGCAAATGAACTTACCTCCAAAAAGAGGGCAGGCGATTCTTGGAACTTGAAAAGAACAGACTTGCTGTTTTCTGCTCTAAATAATTTCTGTGTGTCAATTATCAACAAATGTTCAACTTTACACTGAATGTATAAATGCTGAATTATTTTAAGCTTGGTAAGATGTGTTCTATATTAAAAAATAGAAAACAAGCAAAGACATTTCAAACAATGTCACGATTTCTCAATCTGCAAAATATTTTAAGTGAAGTCTTTGCTTATAAAAAGTAAAATTCAGTAGATCAAGGGCAATATTCCACTGGTGACTGCTTTTTCCTCTTGAAGAAGACTGACTTTCATTTGAGAAACTAGCTAATAATGTTAACAGGGAACAAATTGATGTCATCTCAAGCAATTACATTAATGATAAGCTATTTAATACCAGGTCATCCAGCAGTGTTTTTATTTTGTGAGTTAGGTTATAATGAAAAGTTCAATACATTGGAATTTCATCAAGTAAGGCTTCTAATCCTGGATTGGCCACTTAATTGCTGAAACAATGAGTCTTAGTCAATCTTCTCTGAGACTCATTTAGAACCTATACATGATTCTAAATAGGAAAACCTAGATAATAAAAACACTGATGGACCCATAACTCATGCTGAACATTACCCCACACTCATGGAAATTGGTGACACCAAGTAAAGAATAATTTCGTCCAGTAACTAAAAGGAAACTATATAAGCAGGTAGATAAAAGGCAATGTACAAATATCAAGAGCATAAAATACATACAAATGAAATTAATAAAGCAGAATAAATTCATCATTGAATGGTTAAGAAGGTCAATATTAGTTTTACAAGAATGGAGTGACGCATTCCTCATACTACTTTTACTTTAAAACACTCAGGCATACTGAAACCTATGAAACTACACAGAAATGTTTCACAGGCCCCAAACCCCATTTCCCTGTCTACTGACACCTTATATTAGCCTAGCATACTTGTCACAACAAGTGAATGAATATCATCACATTATTATTAACTGAAGTCCATACTTTATGCAGATTTCCTAAGTTTTTCCTAATGTCCTTTTCTTGTTCCAGATACCACCCAGCTACAGTGTTGCTGCTGAGAGTTCTTCAGGCCTTCTTTGCTTTTCATGTTCTTAAACATTTTGATGAGCACTGCTTAAGCCTTTTGGGGATCTACATAATGCTCTTTTTATCATTAGACTGTAGTTTGGGACTTGGAGGAGAAAGACTGCAGAGCTAGAGTACCATACTTACCACACCCCAACAAAGGACCTCAGTCACTGGCTGAGGCAGTGTGTATCAGGTTTCCATATGCTAAATTAAACTGCTTTCCCTTTCCATGCTGTATGATTTGGAAGAAAATAATTGTGCATAGCCTGAATTTTAGGAGTGTGGGAAGGTGTCAGTTTCTGCCTCCTAGAGAGTATATCCCAAATTTTTAACTCCCGATCCAATTGTACTTTGCAGTGATTTCTAGACACTCTGCCTTGCATAATCAGTGTCATTTTCTCCTGCTAATATTGAAAATATTTTGTGTCATCATGTATTATTACATTGGTAAAATTTGTTTACCAAATAAAACTCTTTTGAGAGTAAGGATCTGGCATTCTCCTCCAGTCCTCAGGAAATAAAAATCTGGACTGCTAATGACAATAAAGACAGGGTTAATTTCAAACTCCAAAAGCAAAACTACTTAAACCACCCTTCTTAGGTGGTTTTCAGAGTTGTTTCAATGGGCTTTCTGATATCAGTGATAAATTGTCCTGAAATGAAAGAGCAGTGTATAGGCAGGACAACTCAATATTAACCTGATCTGGGACTGGTCCTGTTTCATCAAATAGAACTCTTTGTCTATATTTTTAGATGTCTGAGAAAAACTAAGGCAATTTATAGGGCTTTTGGTATGGGGGGATGAAATGAATCCACATAAACTTTCTGAGACATAAAAGAACAAACATCATATAGTCTGCTTTTACCTGGCTTTGAGAGGCCAAACTCCAATGCATACAGCAAGGGATTTCTAAAGCTGTTCTGCGTTTCCCAGAGTGGTCAATTAATTCAACATGCACTTAAAGGTCTAATATGCAGCATTTTATTACTGAATTACTATTTAGTCTCCTCATTCTAACATGCCATCAATTATAAAACACACTGATTTAATAACAGCTTTTTCCAGGATCAGGGAAGTATCACACTAAAATTACTCATCTAGCTCATGTTCACTTTAAAGGGAATATTGATTATAAAATTTGAAAATATAAAATATTTAAATCATCACAGTGTATCACAATTTTATTTCATTCCTTAATAGTTACATAATATTCTAAAAATAGCAGTGAATATGTAATTTCTAAAGAATAGTCAACACATTTTTATTCGATTGTTTTATAATTTACATTTCATTAGATAGATCTTGAATAAGTGATAATGTAAATAAAACAATTATATTTTAATGAATAAAATTATCTTAATATTTTACTTTTTATTTTCCTTTACAGATTATGGGATACCATTGATACCTACTTGAAATTCTTCAGTGTAGTTTAACATGACACATTTTATATTTGGTAAAATGCATCATTTTATGTTTTATAATTTGACACAGTGCAGATCAATGTGCATGGTTGTGTAATAACTCATAATTAATACGTAAAACATTCTATACCCTATAACAACTATTTATGTAGATATAAGTTTCATGTATTGAGTAAATACATAGGAGTAAAATTGATGGATTAGTTTAGCATAATTATTAATATGGTTGTATAAATGTTCCATTTTGAGATATGTATTTTATTATTTGTTGTTACCTTTTCCCTTCACCTATTTTTTGACATTAAACATTTTTATGATTTCATTTTTATCTCTAATGGTTGATATCTGTTATGAAAGATGTATCTAAATTTATCACAGTCTAACTTCAAATAATGTAGCCCCATTCAGAACCATGTGAGAACTTCGCAAAATCTTTTATGTCCCCCACCCTCATCTGTCCTGTTGATGTTTTCATACATTTTACTCTTATTTATGTAGTAGACATACTATGTCATAAATACTACAACCTAAAGCACCAATTTGTTTTTAAACAATTATCTTTCTGAATAATCAAAGAATTTAAATTATATCTTGTGCTTCAATAAATTTTTCTGTTGCTAGCAATCTTTATTTCTGCTTGGATGCAAATTTCCACCTACCATCTTGCTACTCAACCTTCCAGGTCTAAATTAATCTCTAACTGTCTAAGTTAATGTCTCTTATGGTACAAGTCTACCAGCAATGAGGTATCTCAAGGTTGATTTTTCGTCAAAGCCTGTACCTCACCTTGACTGTTGAAGGATTTGTTGTGGGTATAAATTTCTGAGTTGACTGTGTCTCTCCCATTTGACTACTTTTAACCTGTTCCACTCTTTGCTATGGTCATGTGTTTCTGACTTGGAGTTTCCCTATGAATCTTTTGTGATCCTCTGTTCATGAAAGATGGATGCTTTTTGTGCCCTGTACTACTGTGTTTGGTTGCTTTGGGTTTTATTGCTTTGATTTGGTGGTCTTGGATCTGTGGTTTAATTTCTTTTGTTTATTTTTGCAAATTTTTCATCCTTTTTCCTTTTGTTCTATTTTGTGTCTTTCCTTTTGGGACTCTGTTTCCAATTATGTTAAGAACATTTGAAGTTTACCAAGAACTCCTGACTACTCTATTATATTTTTCCATCTTATTTTCTATATGTAATCCAATTTGATAATTTCTAGTAGCATAAGTTCAACTTCAGTAATTCTTTTTTTTATTACAGCCTATTGGTTTGCATGGAATGTCTTCCTCTATGATTTTGTAAGTTTATTCCTTTTATTTTCACTTGATTTTTTTATAGTTTCCAACTTTCTCTTACAATTCCCATATTCATAAATGTAAAACTATATATTTATTTCAATTTTAAACAGAATAGATACGATTATTTTAAAGTCCTTGTCTGATAGTTCTGATGTTTGATTTTTCTCCTAATCTTGTTCTGCTGATTGTTTAACATTTTGACACTTGAGTTTTCTCATATTTGTTTTTATTGTTTCCCTTATTTTTTCTGGAATGTAGGCTACTTTATAAATCAAATGGTACAGCAGAAATAAATTTTATTTTTACCCATAAAATGGAGTCTCTCTTCATCTCTATTGTCATTAGTGTAGAAGTTAGATTCAGTCTTGTGAGTAGAACTGGACCTGGCATTTTGTTGTTGCTTTGGTTACTGGGGATGTACCAAATTCTGCTTCCCTTCAGCAATGTATTACTGCTTCTGTGTTATGAGTATTGGGCCTCAGGTTACAGAGGGCTTTTCTCAGTCTTCCTGCTCCATCCTTGGCTCTCAGAAGTCCAGTCTGATCCACTGTGCTCTTGGGCAAACACTCTTTATTCAGTGAGTAGGGCCTGAGTATCCTCAGGGTATCTGCTTCATGCCATTGTGGCCATGGAAGTCTTCTATGTGTCACAGCAAAGACTTTCTCACCCTTGCCCCTGCACCAGAAGGCACCTGTTTGTGTCAATCCATGATCTTGGACTAATAAATTTTCTTCTTTCCTCGCCTGGAGACAGAGGTCTATGAATCCTCTTCTGCCTTTGTAGCAACCAGTCTGTGCTAGGTCCTAAGCAAGCAGTTTCCACTTCTTCAAGCCAATGGACATTTTCCTAGTTCTCCCCTATCAGAAACATGGACATTACATGGACTCAGGAAGGGAGATATTAGCTGCATGCCCCACCTGAACATCAAGACTTTTAGTTCATACAGAAATGGTGTGGCACAAATGAGTGATGCAGCGGTTGGCCATCATCAGCATGCATGTTCCACTCTCAGAAGATCCCAGTCTCCTCTGTGTACCTTGTGGAGATCTAGGTTAACTGTGCATATTCCTATTTCCAAAGATCCCAGATAATCTCAACTATAGCTCATAGCATTTATGAATATATTAGAATTTATTTGCCTTCTTCCCATCCACTTTGATGCCAGTTCCTATCTATTTCTGTCCCCACTCTGCCATGCTTTACAAAGTGGAAACTGTTCACATGCTTTTTCACTCTTAAGAAGGGCTAATCACACTTCAGAATTCAATATGCTAGCTGCTTTCAGATAGGTTCAAAGAATACAGTAATACCTTGGTTCACGAATGCTTCTGTTTGCAAACAAAAACATTCAGCAAAATTCTGCTTTCATTTTCAAACTCTGCATTGGGTGACAGATATGACCATGGCCATCTTCCCTGTACCATTACAAATGTAGCTATCTTCTCCAAAATTGTAAAACAAATTAAGTTCGTGATTTGAGGTATTCCTGTATTATTATTTGTTGGTTTTGTGACTTCTCATTATAGGCAGAGAATGGCCTCCTCCCTCTCAAGAGTTTTGCATGGGAGGTGGGCACGGTACACTTTATCTTTCTTACCTTGATTGTCAGTGTTATCACTGATGAAATGAAAAATTTCATGCCCATATTATTTTAAGAGTTTTCTAATTTTAGTCCTTTGTATTGCAGACTTCTAGAGAAATGATTGTTTGCAGACATAAAAGAAGGATACAAGTAGTATTTATTTCACGATAACTAAGGAGAATGGCAGTGCCCTAAAATAGGAAGTGATATTTAATAACGTAATTTCTAAATCAAAGCAATACCGTGGCTGGTCGAACTCCATGGCTATAAGACACTCCTGCCAAGTTATACCTAGTTTAAAAATTGCACTTAGTGTATAAGAATTTGAAATGTATTTCCTGTCAACCTTACTTACTAAATATCACCCACTTTCCTAATTTCTTGCCTCTGAAGTAAACTTCAGTAAAGTCTCTTGCTTTTTAGGATCCTTCTAAATTCATTAAATGGTGTCCTAAATAAAAATCCCATAGCACTAAAATCCACCCCTTGTTAACTTCCTAGACTTTTCCTTTTGGTTGGCAAGTTATTTGTAAAGGAATCCTTTATTCTCTTCTCTTCCTCCTCCTCCTCTGAAACTTGCTAGTCTTCTTTCTAGAACCCTGAAGTCCATGGGAAAAGGCAGAAGATATGAGCATATTATATGAAGAAAGTGTGTACAGATTTTTTTAAATATAGTGCAATAAAAACTTATTGTCATTAATCCCCCTCACAACACTTCTCTTCACATGAAACATACTTATCTCAACATTTTTGCCACTTCATGAAGCAGTTCTAGAAGTTCTCATTCATGAATGTTTTTAATTGTGCTATTGTGGTTACCTCGATGTCTCAAATCAGTTGAAAATGTTTACCTTTCATGGATATTTTGAGTTTTGGGAAAAGCCAGAAGCTGCAAAATACCAGACCTGGTGAATGAAATAGATGAGGACATACCATACTTCACAAGGTTGCCTTTCTGTTGCATGGCACTCAGTACAAGCATTCACCATATCTTTTATCACCACATAAATACACTCATGAAAGAGGACTTGCAGAACAGCTTCAGAAAGTAGCAAGAGTGATGGAAAAATTGTATTCATAGCAGGAAGATTTTTGAGGGAGACTAATAGAAATGAGCCTTTTACTGTAATAAATTATGCATTCACAATACTTTTTGTTTTGGTTTTGCATTAAGGTAGTGTATTTCTAGCTCTGCAAAGAAAGGAAAAGGTCATGAACTTCAACGCTCACTGATTCTGCAGTTACCTCACAGAGCACCAAGTTAACAGACATGGACTTTGATGGACACAAGTGTTATTTCTTGCAGTATCTTGGAAAGTCCCTCTCTCTAGCTTTAGAGTGCTTTCTCTCTGGCTTGCATTTCCCCCCTCATTCTCTCAAGTGATACAAATGATCAGAATTTACCCAACACATCTGTGGAAGAGTGGAGCTTTCTCTCCTTACTCGGCCTGTCCATCACTAGCCCAATGCTGTTTCTCAGGCTTAGGCTTGTCAAGTACGGATCAAATCCCATAATTTAAGTAGAAAAACCATATGCACTTCTGTTCTGCAGGAGAGGTGTAAGGTGCAAACAAGGCCCTGGAAATGCTCCTTAGGAAGCACTCAGACATCTGGTCTAAGACATAGACCTAATCAGAGCCTTCTTCCTCTTTCCATATGAACATATGAAATGGTTCTCTCTTCTCTATACAGTAAGTTACAAATCTCAAAGGAGTGTAAAGAACTTTCGCAAACAGTATGGGTGTTCATCATAGATGAAAAAATTTACAGATCATTAGGTAGGTAGGTAGAGAAAGAGAGATGAACACTATGCAAATGATTTTCTTGCCACTGTAAATTCCCTCATGATCTTACATTAAATTTCATCTTTTCTCTTCCAGAAAAGTCCCAGTCATACATCAAAATGTAAATTAAACTGCTTTGGCTTTCTCTATAGGATTTTGTCCCTATCAATAGCAGTAGTTACTGTATTGCATACTTTACTATGTCCCAAAGGAAAGTTCAGTTTTTTTCCTTGTTGTGCTCTAGTCTTAGAACAGTATGTGACTGGAAGGTGGGTACAATACGCAGGGGTTAAGATAATTTCAAGTTCATATTTTGTTGTGCCTTTTGTATTAGCAGCCAGAGTAAAAAGCAACAGATGAAACTAAAGGGCCTTTGCTTTCCCCAGCTTACCATTACTGACAGCTACATAATTATTAATAAGTGCTATTCAGATATAAGACCATCTGCCAAGAAATATTAAGCGATGCTTGTCACTACTCTGAAGAGCTTAATTGCTGAACTGGTCTGTGCAGTCCTCTATTATGATGACCTCCTCTGGTTCTTTCCAACTCCTAGAGTGACTAGTAAAAGTATCAGAGGAAAGAAGTGCTCTCACACAGGAGTGATTTTCAGTTTTCAGTCAATGGCCTCTTCATTTTTCAAGGGGCATTTTCTATACATGTGCTTTTGAAAAGATTGGTCTTTACTATAGCATGGGCTATAAATATACAGCATTCAATGCACACATGCTCTTAGATCCACATTTACATGTGTGTACACAATCATATGCACACACATTTGCATTCCCACACATATCCCTCAAAAGTATTCACATATGAACACATACATGCGGAAATGTATACATATATTCTCACTGATCCACAAAAAGGTGCACATATACATATTCACAAGTTCACATGTGTGCAGCCACATGCATACATTCTCACATTTACACATGAATACATAAAGGTGCAAAAATACATTCTTATTTAACATGTACATAATTTTGCACACAGGTACATTCACATAAATACTCGCACAATTATAGACATACACAATCACACTCATATACCCATAATGCATACTCTTATGAATACAAAGATCCATATATACACAAACATAAGTACAAATGTACATTTATACAAGAATGCATGTGCACAAACACAAGAGCACATCTTGCTGTTGCAACTTTGCAAAAGTGAATGTCTGTCACTGGACAGCGTGGTCAAGCAGGATTAAGTCTGCTCTGCTCGGCTGATGGAAGGTGATGGAAGCCTTAATTGTGACGTGAAATTAAAGATGCATCTGATAACTTTGCTGCATTTTTAATGTTTCTCTCTCACAAAGATGTGAAATATTTCCATCCCCACGCAAACCATTATTTTCAGGAGAAATTTTTGTTTTCCCACAGAGATGGTGACTCATCTTCAGGTGGGAGTTTATGTTTGGCAAGGTACTATTCAGGGACAGCTGGGCAACACAAACTTGACTGTTCCTTACCAAAGTCAACCACGGGAAATTGTCACCACTCAGCCACAGCACAATAATTGAACAATAAACCCTGGGTAGTTAACTATTGTGTTTCCATGGATGTTTCCAAAGTTTTGAAAGGCCACTCTTCCTCTAGCTCTTTCCAAAAATCAAAATAAGCATGAAAGATAAACATTTTGATTAGATTCAGGATGGCAAGCCAGTCAGAATAGCACAGCTAAAGACACTCAGAAAAGAGGACTTTCAAAACTATTGCAGAAAGTGGCAAGAACAATGGGATAAGTATGTTCAAAGTGAGGGGGAATATTTTGACAATATGTCTTACTGCAATAAATATTTTATTTAAGCTTTCATTGCACTTTTTGATAGCACCTTTTATACTATTACTATTCACATTTTAGAAAAACCTGAAGAGTCACTGAGAGAGTTAACCTTACTCCTCAGTGTCTCTGCTAACACCCTCATCCTACTCTCCAAATGGCTATCAAACATGTCACCTCATCTGCTGGATCATCTTTCACTCTCCATTATTCGGAAGAAGGGTTCCATGGCCAGGTCTGTATGTTAGGGTCTTTCATTCCCTCTTGAGCTTTCCCTTTGACATCTAGTACAATTTCAGAAGTGCTGTCCTATTGTTAGGACACTGGTAATGAAATAGAAAAATATAAAAACCAAATCACAAAGGAGAATTTTGGCAGTATTTGTAATCCTCTCACAATGGTACGAAGTTTATATTATCATCTCTAATTTTGTGTACCTATACAATTAAACTCCATACTACATATACATAGCTCATGGTATCAACAGTAAGGAAAGTGTTCCCTGGAGATACTGATGGAAACTTGCCTTGCCATAAGATCTAATCCTGTGGCAACATACACAGGAAGTCAATAAGAGCCTGGGAGGGATTTGTTTTAATTAATTTTGATTAAGTATTCAGAGAAACCCATTTATATTTCCCAAAGTACGATTTTTAATAACTCTATCTAATGCTCATATGGTTTCTTGTGTTACACTGTTTCCCTGTAGCATTTTCTTTTCTCAGTTTGTTAGGAAGAAAATGTTACAGAGAAGAGAGTTTATTGTATTTTAAATTTATGTTCATTGCTGAGCAGATGCCCAAAGGGCATTTGATAAATGCCTTTTCACAAATCAAAAAAATGAATAGGTAGACAGATTTCTCAACAGCCAACCAGACAGTTGTGACCATCATTGTTTCCTGCCTGTGATGTGGACAGCTCATTCAAGAAGGTCTAATCTAACTCAGCATGCTGTGGTGCTCATTGTGGGTCATCTCCTCCATTAATTATTCAGCCATGTCAGAGGACTTCCACTAGGAATGTTTGTTTAAATGTAAGGATTCAGATTTATTTCCTTATTTGCCTATGGACAAAACACGATTCAACATTTGCAGACATTTGACAGTAGTCACCCTCAGACCACAATGCCTTTGAGAAAGGATCATTGGAGGCAATCTTTCTGCTCACAGCAGATTCGTATCTAGAAGTATATTCAGAACATGACACAAGGAGAGGATTTTCAATCACTCCATACCAATAACCTTGGGTTGATCAGACAGAGACTGGACTCTGTCAAGCTAGAAGTTTCTGGAAACTGCAGAATTCTGAAGGGGAGTATCACCTGTAAAACAATGGCTATTAGGTATTAGGAAGCCGGTTTGTATGACTAGTCAAGCAAGTAGCAAATCTTTCTGGTCCATTGTCTAGAAACTTTCCTCATCAGATCCTAATTCATGCTAATAGTGATATGATGGTAGTTGGCCGTGTTTCTGAAATTAAAAGCCTTAGGTAATATCTAATTCCCAAAAAGAGTAACAAGTTAACCATATTGTGATAAATCTATTAATAACACAACCCCCTTCTTTGTAAATGATTTAAGGTCATTTTTTAAATTACCATAGATTTTAGGTTATGCAGAAGATAGTGCTTAAAAAACACCATCTCTCTTGCGCTGTCTTTCTGGCACAGTTCTATTCTCACCTGGAGTGCTCAGTCAAATACCAAATGCCAAATTTTATAGAGAACAGAATACTGCCTACCTGGAATATGCAGACAGTAGGCTAAGCAGGATGAGAGAGATCTAGAAACTGTATCATATCAGAAATATTGACTTAGGATCAATGAAAGAAGAACATTATCATGGTGCTAACCTTCATGAACACCAGCCATCTCCACATAGGAGGTGCTGAAGTTAGGAATGTGGTTAAAGAAGATAATTCTCAGGATGTGGGGACCCTGCTTTTGTGTTTGTTACATTTCCCAGCTCCTGGAATAATTAGGCATCTCTTTTACACACATGATCATCTTTTTTAAAAAAATAAATGAATGGAAATTAATTCTCTTACAAGGTAAGCTTCTGCAACTCCAAAAACTTTTTGTGTCATCTAAATTTGTAATCTTTTTAAATTTACTCAAAATTTAGTATAAAAACCTGTAACAATACGAATTAGTCTGGGTTCTCCACATTTAAAAAACTAATAACAGAGAGACAGACAGACAGACAGACAGAGACAGAGAAAGAGTAATTTATTTTAAAGAATTGATTCAAGCCATTATAGTGTTTGATGAGTGGTAAATACATGAATCCTGCAGTGTGGGTTGGCAGGCCCAGGACCTAGTAAAGATGAAGGCACAATTCCTTTGGAAAAATTGTGTCCTGGAAAATTCCCTCTTGATTGGGAGCTCAATCTTTTTTTATCATTTCAGACCTTTAACTGATTGAAAACTTAACACCTTTAGTATGGTGGTTATCTGCTTACTCAAAGTTGGCCAAATTAAGTGTTATTCTCAAACGCACCCTGCAAATTGACACATCAATTTAACTATCACAAATATGCACAGGCAGATCATATTAATACCCATGTTTTCTCAAATTTCTCTTTAAAATGTCCTTGTATTCAATTTTAACTTGTAGCTCAACATTTCTCCCTCCTCTTCCTCCTCCTCTTATTGGTCCACTTATTGCACTATGACCCCTTTTTCTTCCATCGGTTCCTACTTTTTTGATAGGTTAACTACTGTTCTTAAATTTCTGAAGAAATCCAATACATTGAAAACTAATTGTATTCTAAGTCATCCCATGTGAGGTATGAATTTACCAGAAAGTAGAATTCCTATATTTGGAGGCAATTCTTTTCATTCTAGCCTGTGTATTAGGGTATAACAAAGTGACATTTACAAGCCATCATATACCAAGATGAGAAATTTAGATGGGGTTAAAGATATGAGCCCCTATACTCATCAACTAGAGCAGCTCGGCATATGTATAATTTTATTCATGTTGAGTGTCTCATTGAAATGTTTGGGATCAAAAGTGCTTTGGAACTTGAAGTTTTCTCTATATTTTAGCATATTTTGATAGACTTTACCAGTTGACCATCTCTATTCTGTATATCCAAAATCCAAATGCAAAAAGCTCATAATTGTTTGAGTGTTGTCTTGACATTATAGAAGTGTAAGATTTCACAGCATTTTGGATCTGGGATTTTTCAGATTAGAGATGCTCAATCTATATTTGAAATGCTTTTAGCACTGAGATTTTTTTAATACCAGGTATGGATTCAGCACCACTTTTTTTCTTACTTTTTATTTTCAATTGCATTCATTTATAATAATTACCAGAGTTAATAACTACATAAAATTTACTTAGATTTTCAGGTACTAGTCACACAGAAAAGCTGTCAGACTTTTGACTAAAGTTTTGACTAAATTTTCAGTTCAGTCAAAACAGAAACTCAAGTAACAATATAAACAAAACTGAATTATTAGAGGTTTTTTTTCCTTTTCCCTATCAAGCTAAATGTAAAACAAAATTTATTGTAGTAAAGTCAAGGGAGATGACCATTTATTATCATCAAAAGAAAAATAAAATTAAAAGATATTATTTCTAAAGGAATAACCTTGAAGAACTATTTAATTGGAATCTTAAAACTTCTGCTAATGGCAAGAACAAGTAAACCCCATCATACTGTTTTAAGTATGCTTTTGCCTTTTGCAAAGTCATTATAAATAATAGCTGGGGTTGCCAGTCAAATTAGAATCTCTCAGTTAAACTTGAATATCAGAGAAATAATTAAGCCGGTAGTACATATTTAGCATTAGTATATTTAATATATCTCAGATACTGCGTGGGACATACAACAACAACATAATTAGTTATTTATCTAAATTCAAATCTAACAGTATCCTCTACTTATATTTGTTGAATGTAACTATCTTATTTACAATACCACTAGATCATTCTCCACAGCCTAGACTTTGTTCTTCTCACTAATTTGTACATAACTCCATGCCCAATACAATTTCAGCTGCACTTTTAATGATCTTAGTGTTTTCAGGTGATTAACTTTCAAGTATTTCTCAGCTTTGCTGCTAACAGTGGAATGGTTTACATGTGACAAGCTGGGTTGGGGAAAGGGCCTGGAATAAAGATAGATGTTAAAGGGTGGGGGGAAATGATTTTTCTCTATCATAATTAGCAAATTGTGCCAAAAACTGTACACTAAATTTAATGCTATGGTATGGAATGTTTGTGTTCCTCCCTAAATTCATCTATTGAATCTAACCCTCAATCTGATCCTGTTAGGAGCTGATCCTTAGTCAGGTGGTGAGATCCCCAGGGCAGATCCTTACAAATGGGATTCGTATTTGGTGCAGTCAGGATTTTTCAAGGAGAACAAAACAATACAGGATGCATAATTTATAGTATTATTTATAATGGTCACCCAAGAAGTCAAATACAAAGAAAGTGCAGGAAATCTTTCCACACACTAAGACCTAGAAAATTCAACTAAGGGCCTGGATGCCACAGTAATGTCCTGCATGAATTCAACTGAAAACCTAAAGTAATGTCCCCAACGAGTCCAAATGGAAGCCTATAGCCCACAACAATAAACCAGGTAAGTCTTTTTCATGGATCTGTGCTGAGAAGGCCCAAAGTTCAGTGGTGGAAACTAGAAAGTCTATACCAGCAGGGTGAAGGATCTGTGCTAGTAGGTTGAGGGTTCTGCACTGGAACCAGGAAGCAACACTCAAAATAAGGACCAGGGCTCTCCCAAAAAGTACCAAATCCATCCTCAGTGACAAGGTCCTGAGCTCCTCCAATGATAACAGCCAAGTTCCTACCAGAGAAGCCAGCATGACAAGCTCCTCCAGGAGAACAAACAGCTCCAAAAGAACCAGAAGCTCCAAACAACAACAGCAACACTTCCTCTCCAGGTCTCATTTTTATGCTGGCAACAATCCTCAGGTGGGCTAACTACACTCAGCACCATTCTGATTCAGTTCAGCTGGTGTTTAAATTGACCATCAGTTCTTAGTCCACCACAGTGTTCCTACAATAGAGGCTTCACAAGATAGTCTTGTTCCTTACACCAGGTGCAGACTTGAGAAAAAAGTCAGTGAACCAGAAAGGAGGCCTCCATCAGACACAGAACCTGCTAGCACCTTGATTTTGTACCTGTAGATTCTGAGAAAAAATTCTTTATTTAAACACCCAGTATACAGTACTTTGTTATATCGGCCTGATTAGACAAAGACATTGGCATAAAAAGCATAAAAATAGTAAAGTTATTCTTTGAGAAGACACTAGGTAAGACACAAAGAACAAGAGGAGTAAGAAACAGTTAATATAAACTCATCAATTGAAAGAAGCAGCTGATTAGAAGAGCATGGACGAGTTCCAAACACAATAAAATCTTCCTGAATATAAGCTCTCTAGATGAGCCACAGAATGCTCTATGGCATAATCACCACTGCAAAGAGAAAATTGTCAAAATTGTTTTCCAGCCAGATGTATCGGTCATGGTGCTCTGTGCTCTGAGTAACAATTTGCTGTGCAATTAATACTAAACCTTCCAGAGATGTTCTGACTTCTGAGATTCTGGGGCTATTAGCATTATATCAAGAAAAAAACATAAAACATTGTAGCAGTGAGTCTGACAAAAATGAGAATAAATTTATATATCAAAAAGACATGTGAGTTGAGACTATTTACATTGATTGATATAACTGATACGTACCAGCTCATCCCTAGCATGATATCTTTCTGTTGTTGGTTTTCTACATTTTCTGTTTAATTACTTGCCCTGCTTAGTAGTTTCCTTTTGTTGTTGTTCTTAAGATTGTGGCTATCTTTGTCTCTTTCTAGAGTGTCTTAAACCTGTATATATGTATACGTAAGATAACTAAAATGAACACACTGATGAATCTATTCGTTACTGAGAAAGAACAATTAATACTCATATGATTAGATCAATTTTACATGTCTATATCTGTTAATGTAAGTGACCATTTTAAAGATAATGATACGCAATATTGCAACCATTGTCAAGTTTCTATCATCTGATTTTGTAAACCTGCAGTGTTACTGTTGTGTATTTACTCTAGTCATTTGTTTGTCTCTTTTGCTTGTTGTCTGTTTTATATGTCTTCTTTTCTGTTTTTTCTTCGCTTAAATAAAAAAAAGAAAAAAAACATGTAAAAATCAGAATAAAGATAGGTGTTATGTGCAATATTATATATAATGCTGTTATAATTTTTATGTATTTTATGTTTAATTACAGTTTTATTGCACTCATAAAGGGCTGCACCTGTAAAATAACTAAAATGAGAAGAATTGTGCTTCTCTAAAACTTTGTACCACTCAGATTGCAAGACTGTGATTTTAGAGAAAATTATAAAGATTTTAGAGACTGTGTTGGGTTTCCCTTTGTGCCCCCTGCTCCTTTGTGGTAGAACTGTGCTGAGTCTGAATGGAAAACACTGTAGAAAGGAACAGAGAGACAAGTTGAAATCAGAAAAGCACCACTTTCCTCTACAACTGCCTGAGGCTCTTCACTTACATCTGTGAAATATGCATCAGCTTCTAATGAAAATGTGGGTCCTCAGGAAGGAAAATCAGAATGCAAGTGTGTGAAAGCTGTCAGCTGCATGGCCCAGGAGCCCTATAATATTAACCTCTGTGCAAGTTTAAATTGTACCTCTAGCACTGAGATTACTGAATAAATGTCCCACCATATCAGCGTCAGAGAGGGGATGAGAGATGCCCTGCATTCATAATACTTCACAATTAGGTTAGCACAGAAGGAACTGAAAAACTTAGTATTTCAAGCATACTAAATGCCATATAATATTTAGAAATTTCCAATATTAGGAATATGAATTATATGCAAGTAAAATTTATCATAAGAAATTGGAAAAATCAGGTTGTGAAAAAATAAAAAGAAACACAAAGAAAATATTTGTGCATATTCCATCACTGCTATATTGCACAAGTCATGCAACTCATGCTTACTTAAAAGGGTAATTTGAAATTACCTCTAGTAAGACATTTTAATGGTATGTTTGTATTTGTAGGATTTTAAAGACAATGTCCTGGAGTAAAAGGAGAAAAGGATTAAACCTCTCATTAACAGTACATTGAAGATTGTGTTTTCTATTCACCAAAAACTTCCCACTGTCCACTTAAAAATTAAACATAAAGTTTTGTCCTGGAAACTCTCCCATGATCAGGGCTTTAAAACTAAGTTTTATACCTTATGAACTTCTGACAGAGTCATATTCAAAGCTTCAACCATAAAATTAGGCATACATATAATCTGCATAAGTGACTTTGTGACTTTAGAATCAAAGTTGATTTTGCTGAGTCAAAATATCAGAAATACCACCAAAACATCAAATGTACTACTATTTCTTTTTCTGTTGCAGTCACTCACACTCACATAATATTATATTATATATCCATATACAGGATGTACATTGTAACATACTCACATAGATTACATAAGTGTTATGATATATACAAACAAGTTTTTGGTTTTAATAATCCAATTTTTCAGTAGAATAGCCATATCGATTTAGATTTATCCAAACTCAGTATTACCTGTCTTTTCTATAAAATACAGAAGGTCCACAGAGTCAGAATTATGAAACATGGTCCCTGGTTGCTCAGTGAAAATTTAAAAGGGTGCACAGGACTAGGAACAATCTTGACTATAGTACATGTGTGACGGAAATGCATAAAAGTGTTTTCAATAGTCAAGCTAAAGAGGAGAGGCATAAATCACTGAGGAACTGGATATAAATAAGAGGTCCCTAACATGCAAACTTCTGAGCTGGGATGACTGTTGTGGGGAGTCACAGCAGATTATGTGAAAGCCCTAGGTGTCTGAGGATGCTTAAAGATGTGACCCCACTGTGCAGCACAGATGAAGAATGGGATATGCTTAGATAACCATGACTTAGCATAGGCAGCCATACCTGTACTGCACAGGTAAACATAGAAGAATGTAAATATGTGATAAAGACATGTACAAGAAAGAACCAATAAAGATGCAGGCTTTTCTTGCTCTGTTTGCTGCCTGCTACTACTGTGTTGCTGATGTCTGCCTCTGCATGCTTTCTTTGGATACCTCACAAGCAAAAGTACACCTTCAGCCTCCTCAACTCGACAACTGTAGTGTGACACAAAGTAGATGTACAAATCAATGATTTCCTTAAAGGGCATCTAAGTGGCCCCCTCCCTACAAAACTTTACTTAAAAAATTAAAGATGTTTTAACCCAGCAACAAAAATGTGAAAAGAAGCAACAAACTTAGAAAAGCTCAACCAATTTTTAAAAGCTGATCAAGGATAAAGGTTCCTCTTTGTCAAAACTGTAGCAGGGTACTGACCTTTCCCTCCATCCCTCTGGGCCTACCTTTGTAAAATCTGGTTTACTTAAGAAGCCCTAACCTTCATGTTTGATCAGTTTCTTCATCGTCCTCCATCCTCTAAGGGATGTCTTATTACCCTGGCCTTTCTGTAGCAAAAATCATACTTTAATAGTTTAGTCAGAAGCCCCTCAGCACTGACGTTTGGTTTTCCTAGTTTTGTATATGCAGACCCCTACCTGTTCCTTGTCCATATATCACCATTTCCCCAATTCCCCACGCTGGCTAGGATTTGAGCTCAATCCATCTTTCTGAATTCAGGACCCCACATGATTTTAGCCTGTAATTATGTACCAAATCAAATTTCTAGTCAAGCTTTTAATGATGAAGGAAAAAATCAAACATTCAAGAGCAAAATTTAAACTTCCCACAAAATTTATACTTTCCCAAACCAAGCTGAGAAAGGTGTTATTTAAGGAACAGGTGTTCCCAGACACTGTAGATACAACCAGGTGTCCAGGAAAGGAAAGCCAGCACAGATGGGGTTGTTGGCACAAATGACCAAGGGGGGTAGCTTTTGATATGATTAAATGTGCTTATATTTATGTTTTTAAAATGTGAAAAGGCCAATATAATGTTTTAAGTGACCTGTTTTATGGCATTCTACAGTCCTCTGTGGGACTCTGAGCAGACAGTTTTTGAAAACTTTCACAGAAAAATGTAGGAGAAAGTTATTTTTGATAGAAAAAATACTAAAAGGAATAACACTCTTCCTATATAAAATTAATTTGAGATCAATATGGAGAGTGGTCCATCTTTACTGAAACATAGAGTTTAGCTTGGGGCAGTAAAGAATAAAATCAGGTATATTAGTCAATGCTTTTCAGAGTCAGATGTAGAAGAGGGCAAAATGTCTGTCTGTGCACTTAGAAACCTGAAAACTCGAGCCAAGAGCCTGGATCCCAAGAGTCCAGGTGGAGGTCCATATCCCACAGCAATGTCTCATGCAAGTCCATATCAAGGTTCTGCACCAGGAAGGCTCAAAGGCCATTGGTAGAAATTAAAACATCTGCACAAGTCAGGTGAAGGATCTGTGACAAAAGGTTGAGGGTTCTGCACTGTAGCCAGGAAGAGATATTCAAGGGAGGACCAGAGCTCCACCACACAGAATGGTAGCCATCCCCAGTCACAGTGAGAACAAGAGATCCCCTGATGATGAGAACAGCTGAATTCATATTAGGAAAATCAACTGCAATGAAGCTTCTCCTGGGAAACCATCAGCATGGGACCTTCCCCTCTGGTTGTCCTTTTATACGGTTCTGACAATTATCAGGTAGGTCTTCCTTGCTTAGAACCATGCTGACTCACTTCAGATGGGTATTCCCACTCAAATTTACCGTTAGTTAATCCACCACAGAAGAGGAATTTGGAACCAAACTTTATCAAATTGTAGACTTCTTTCTTAAAATCAGAAAAGAATAATGATATGACCAGAATAAAGCTTCCACAATATTAATGAAATGATGAAACTGATTATAACAGAGATAAATATTATGAACATGATGCATCAAATCATTGAAATATTATAAGAGTTTATGAGTAAAGGCGGGAAACCATAGCAATACGAATATAATTTTAAAAGATTTTTAAAAGTAATAGATTCTAAAATGAAAATTAAGATAAATTCTTGTATTGGCATAGTGAAGACAAAGTCATCATATTCATCAGTTTCCATCAATTTGACCCAATACCTGAGGGAAAAGTAAAAACTGTAAGAGGCAAGATTTATATTGGCTCAGAGTTTCAAAATTTTGATTCATGGTTGCCCAACTTCCCAGGCAAAATATCTTGAAGAAGAAAGGAATGGCTGAGGAAGCCACTGGCCTATTGCAGCCAGGAATCAGAGAGAAATGGAAAGAGGCAATGAGGAAGCCAGGGACCAAATGTATAGCCAAGGTCACCTTCCATGAATCTCTCCCTTCAACCAGGCCCCATCTCCTATTTCCATCATCTCTCAATATTGCCATCACTTCGTGACTTCATCTGTGGGGTAATTTGTTGATGAGATGTAATGATTGATGCATTGTGTTCACTCAAGAAGTTTAAAAGTTTAAGTAAGTGATTCATCAGGGCCCTCACTTTGTAAACATCTTGTGCAAAAGGAGTGTAGGGAGACGGTATGAGTGCTACACCCACCCTGGGAGGGGGGCCTCTTAAAATATAAGGAAAGAAAAAAGGCTTGATCGTCCCCTTTTGGTTATTGTTGCTTTTTCTGTCTTCTGCTAACTCAAATGGTTGCCCCTATGCCATGCCAACCTGCCACGGAGCCAGTCAATTATGGAATGTTACCTCCACAATCTGTGAGCTAAACTTTTCCTTGCTTAATTTTGGGAGTTGGGTATTTTGTCCCAGCAATAAGAGAACAGTAATTAAGACATGAGATTAAAGTTCTCATAGTCCAATCATCCCTGAAAACACTCACAGACACATCCAGAAGTGTGCATTACTAACTTCCTAAGCATTTACAAAGCCAGCCATATTCAAAATCAAGAGTAACCATAGTTGTAAACAGAAGCTGAGAAACTGGCCTGATTCCATGATGTTCCCTGCACTACACTACAACCACTGGAGAAAAGAGAATCCTACCAAATCCAGAAGTCCAATCTACCAAATGCAGAAAGCATAATTTTTAAAAGTATTTTATTCTCTTAATTGAAAGGAAAACAGTAACTGTTGGAATTAGTAAACTATCTTATGTTGTAATTCTAAAGGAAAGAGAAATATGTAGGAATTTCCAATTAAATTATTTTCATTCATGTGGCATACTTTTAAGCTTATTTTTCCATTTAATTGGGAATCAGAGAGGACATTTCTAGTGAATCAGTTATACAGATATGTAATCTCAGTGTTAGTTCAATAAAAATAAGTGTGTCATTTTTCTAATAGGCACTTTAGCAAAATTAACCACTTGATCCCATGGAGTAAAAGCTTCAACACTAAAAGATACAGAGAGGCATTTCAGAGATTTTCCTATAAGTAAAGTAGGCACAAAGAAAATAAGATTTTAAAAAATCAATAGAAGACAAAGTATATGGGGAATGTTGCACATGTTTATAATGCCAGAAAACTAGCAGGCTGAGACAGGGAAATGCAATTTTGAGCTTAGTCTTAGTGAGGTCATCTCTCAAAAGAAAAAAAAAGGGACTGGGGACATATCTTAGTGCACAGACCCTTTATTCAGTCCCAAGTCTCCAGTACTGAGAGAGAGAGAGAGAGAGAGAGAGAGAGAGAGAGAGAGAGAGAAACAGAGACAGAAGAGGGAAGGAAAGAGAGGAAAGGAGGAAAGAAAGAATGAAGGCAGAGAGGAAGGAAGGGAGGAAAGAAGGAAGGAAGCAGAAAAAGAAAGAAAGAAAGAAAGAAAGAAAGAAAGAAAGAAAGAAAGAAAGAAAGAAAGGAAGAAAGAAAAGGCAAAAATACAAAGAGAGAAATAGGGCCACGCTATATCATAATAAGCTTCTCTTCTGTCTTCCAACTTTCAAAATACCACGGTAACTTGGTGACATCCTAGAACAAATCATATATATATATATATATATATATATATATATATATATATATATGTTTTTTTCATTAAAATGAGCCTAGAGAATCATTTCCATTGAAATGCATGGAAGTCTGGACCACTTAGGCCAAGACATTCAGAATGTGTTCCTTCGGGAAGTTCTGCACTAAGAGCTCAATACAGGAAAACTTTTAAGTCCCATCTTGCCGAAGTTCTGTACTGTCTATAAATACTGGGCATAGTGAAAGTGAATGACTTCAACTCCACGTTCCAGAGTATCATTAAATTGGGTGTGCTAAAACTACACAGCTGCTCCCCTACCTCAAACCTTCAAGAATAGGGGCAAAATGCTAAGTACAGTTTTCTATTCCTGCTCCTCACATCTGAATACAATTGTAAACTCAGGAATCCACCAATGAGGAACTAAGAAAGACAAAAGAGAAAGAATTGACATAGAACTCACGGTTGGAGGAGCAACACCCATACATTGTTGACCCCAAACCAGGTCACTGTTCTTTGCAGAATCTGATATGGCCCTATTCCACTGACAGACACGAAGTAGTCTGTCAATGCTGGCAGAGGCTGCCAACAATTGGGGAAAGCCCATTCATTGCACCTAGCATTCCTGCATCCCTCCCTAGCATCCCTGGCAAATGTCATGCACCCCTCCAGAAGTATGTACAGGAGCCTGTTAGGAGACCCAGCAGATTAGATGAACTGAGCAGACAAAGTAGCATA
>RJWM01022843.1:0-33111 GCA_004363535.1 Dasyprocta punctata | reverse complement strand
GGGCACTCAGTGGGTGAGGTGCTTCCTCAGAACCAGGCTCCCCTGCCTCACAGCTCACAGATCCCTTCCAGTCAGGTCCTGCAGCTGTGGGACTGTGATCTGATCTCAGAGTAGACTAATAGGAAAGGTGGTGAAGAGGCAAAGAATGCACTGGAGAAAGCTTGTACCAGGCCCAGGCGCCACACTGTGGCCTCTATGGCTGCTGGGGAGCAAGCCGGGGTCCCAGGCAGTGTGGGGTTGGTGGGAGAAACTGGCTCTCCAGAGGGACAGCCAGCTGGTGCCTGCGTGTGAATCCTGGCTTTTGTCATGTGCAGGTCTTGTTTCCTTGAATGGGTGACCACTGAGTCCACCTTTGTCTCTCAGCAGTGAGTTTCACAGGCTGTGACTCCAAAGCGGTCTTCACCCTGTGCAGTTGACCTGACCCGTAGGTGTGTTAAACACAGCACTGTGTCAGTGTCTGCTGGCTAGTGCTAGAGACCATAGTGAGCAGGTGCCACCCCTCTCACAGGGATGTCATCAGGCTTAAGTGAGGTGCTCAGGCCTGGTGACATGGGCATTGGGACTCAGGGCCTTCTTGTAAACCTTGGTTGTGTACTTGGGCAGATGGTGAAAGGCTACTCCAACCGTGCCCGCAAAGCCCGGCTCGCCAACCCTCAGCTGCAGGACCAGAATGACCTGGGCCTGTTTGGGCACTGGCAGACGGAGGAGTACCAGCCCCCTGTGGCCGTGGATGGAAAGGTAGGGCATATTGGAGTGGCAGGGACTGGGCCCACTCTGCCCAGCTGGTCACATCCCGCTGTCCTTCCCAGGTGCCACGAAACGAGTTCGGGAACGTGTACCTCTTCCAGCCCAGCATGATGCCTGTTGGCTGTGTACAGCTACACCTGCCCAATCTGCATCGCATAGCCCGCAAGCTGGACATTGACTGTGCCCCAGCCGTCACGGGCTTCGACTTCCACGGTGGCTACTGCCATGCTGTGTGCGTGAGACCTGGGGCCAGGGGCTCCTGTATCAAGGCCTGAGTGATCTGAAGGCAGGCTTCCAATAAGTACAGGCCACTATAGGCCTTGACCAACCCTGGCTCCCATCCAGAGTCATAACAGCACTGAATCCAGTGCTCTAGGAATGCTGGATACAAACTCCTGTAGTAGTCACAGGTGGTGACCATGCCCTTCCTGGTTTCTAAGCTCTGTCCTGTGGGGCAGTGCTGTAGATGAGGCTTCTGGCACTCACGTAGGTTGGAGGAGAGGTGGCAAGGGACCCCTAAGCTTACCCCTGCCACGTTGGCTGTCCCCAGTTGAGCCAATACACCAATGAGGGCCCCAAGTGCCCAGAAGGGGCCTCCTGTCTCCAAGAAGAGGGTGAAACAGGCAGGCAGTAGGCTCAGGAGAGGTCATCGTCTCATGCCCCACAGAACCGATGGCTACGTTGTCTGCGAGGAGTTCAAGGATGTGCTCCTGACTGCCTGGGAGAATGAGCAGGCCCTCATTGAGAAGAAGGAGAAGGAGGTGAGCAGTGGGGAGGATCCAGGAGGACGGGGCTTGCATATGATTGGGGGAGGAGGAGGATGGGTAGGGAGGACCTGGGGACGCGCTTCCCTCCCTGGCCAGTCTTAGGCCAGGGAGAGGAGGTGGCAGAGGCCATGTGCTCTGCAGTCTCCCCAGCCCCTGGGCCTGGGCCCCCACTCCATGAATGGTAGCACCTGCTCTTTCCTTCCTCAGTCCAGGTCCTAGGTGACCCTATCCACTAAAAATAGAGGGTTTTATATTGGTGGCTTTTAAGTGATTTTCTAAATCACACCATTTTTTAAAAATGCAGCTGGGTGTAACCAAGACCGTATGTTCCCACCTCAACCTGCATGGCTCTGTAGACGTTCTCAGGCTCCACCTTGACACTTCCTGATGACACCAGTGCTTAACGTGTCCTCCTGCTTCCTTCCTGCTGCAGAAGCGTGAGAAGCGGGCTCTGGGGAACTGGAAGCTGCTGACCCGGGGGCTGCTCATCAGGGAGAGGCTACGACTGCGCTACGGGGCCCAGGTCAGTGTGCGGCCTTCACAGGAACAGCGGTGAGACAGTTACTGCCCAGGTCCCGCTGACTCAAAGTGTAGGCAGTGTCACTGTTAGCTCTGGGCTCACCATGCCTGCAGCCACCCTCAGGCCTTGTGTCCCCACTCAGGTCACCTCTCGCAGCACCTGCATGGAGCAGGCCAGGCTGCACTCAGAGGTACGAATGTGACAGCCCTCAAGGGCTCCTATCTGGAACCAGCAGGTCCCAAGGTGATGATGTGAAACCCAGCAGAAGTGCCCTGTGCTATTGAGACCCCATCTCAACCCGCTGTTTACCCTTAGGAAATATTTCTGTCTTGCTCTTCACTGCAAGCCCCTGGGTCTGGTTTTATGTCTCATGGGCTCCTGGCTGTCACATGCTATTCCCCTACATAGCTGTCCCTGCCTTCAGGGGTCCCACCTCAGGTCCTTTAGCACTGTGTGTCTAGGCAGACCCAGACATAACCACTGTGCCCACACCTGAGGTCACAGGTGAAGCAGCAGCTGCAGTAGCTGGGAACCTTGTAGCTTCTGGAAGGCACTTCATAGGAGCTACCTGTGACTGTGCCTTCCTCTCACCTGTCCCCTCCAGGGTGATGCAGCAGCTTCACACACAGGTGCAGGAGGTGGGCTGTCCGACGATGAGGAGGGGACCAGCTCACAAGCAGAGGCAGCCAGGGTCCTAGCTGCCTCCTGGCCTCAGAACCGAGAAGCTGAGGAAGAACAGAAGCTGAAGTGCCCCAGGAAAACCAGAAGGGCCAAGAAAGAGGCTGCTGGCCACCTGTTCCCATTCGAGAAGTTGTGACCCGTGTTCCTGCTTCCAGAAGGTGGCTTGACTCAGGCCACACTGAGGTCACACTGTAGGTGGGTCCCCCAGGACTGCTCACCAAAGCCCTGAGCTGGGGGTGCTACCTGTTCTTTCCATCTTTGGAGATGGGATCAATTTGTTTTCTTTAATAGAAAGCACTGGGAAACTTGTGGGTGGAGGTAACCTATCCATCTTCACTGACCAGACGCTGTACCCTGGCCTCTCGGGCCTTAGGATCCTTTCTCTGCAGGCCACTTAATTTGAGAGTCAGGTCCCTGCTGCTGAGCACTGCCTCTTTGTAGAAGACTGTAAGTGAGAAAGTACAGGCCCCTCAGATCATGGTGTTGGGGGTGTTTCCCAAAGTCACAGCAGAAGACTAGGACAAAGAGTAACACAGGCAAGAAAAACTAATTGAGCATTAAAGAAATGTTAGTAAATGTGGATCAGTGTTCAAGTAGATTTTACTTATTACCAGATACATTTACAAAGTTCTATGTGCTCTGTGTTCAGGAGAAATAATTTTATAACATTTTGAGAAAAAAATAAAGCATTTATCTAAAGACTTGCCTCTACATTTTTTTCAGATTTTACCTCAACCAAGAATGCCAACAAGAGCATGTTGGTAGGAAAGATGAGGTTTTGTTTTCACATGGGCTAGGAACTCATTATACACCTGCAAGTTTTTTTCTTACGTAAGACATTAATGTTTGAGAAGAGCCCTTAACTACAATGTTGAGTCACTTTTATCCAAGGGACACAAATAAAACCCTGGGTGTGACTCACCAGCCACAGCATTGCTGGCTGTGTGGTGGAGAAACAGGCCGGGTTGCTATGGAAACCACGTCACACTTCTGTGCTTGAGCCCACACCTCCTAGAGGTGGGCACTTTTGAGATGAGGCTACTGTGTTGTCTGAAGAAATAAACCTATTCAGGCCAGGTCAGCTTCCAGGAGGCACCGTGGAGATGAAATGGAGCAGGTCTGTCTTGAGAGACTTAGGAGTAAGTTTTGGAAAGTCACCTCCTACTTGTGGCCAAAACAAGTGATTTCACTGCCAGCATCAGTGTGGACAGTTAACAGGAAAAGCAAAACAAGAAATGAAGGGCCACAGGTCAGACGTTTCGGGGGTTTAATCATCAGTCTTCACAATCTTGTGAGGTAGAAAGGCACTGTCTTCAATTTACAGACAAAGGAACTGAGGCTCACAGATCTCTGATAGGGCAGACACCATGAGCCCGTCTGGCCAGTGTGGGACTTGTGTCAGATGGGAGCCAGCCCCTCCGCCTCTCCTAGCACATTCTAAAGGTGCCTGGGACAAGTTGTGCACTGTAAGAGAGCCACAACCAGCAGGCTCCCCACTGCCCAGCGTGCTCAGGTATTCTTTACAAAGGCTAAGACACGTGTCTTAGGGAGAACAACCCAGAAGTGAATTACATGGAATTGATATACTTAATAATTAAGTTGATAGCCCCGCCAAAGCCAGCATAATGGTAAACTCCTGTATCAAGAGACATTGAGAAATTTATTTTGAATTTTTATAAAAATACAAAGATAATACAAATATTGTGATGGTATCTCAAAGCCTTCAAATTACTCTTAATGCTGTTTTGCTGAACTTCTGCAATTGGCGTATGAAATCCATGTAAGAAAAAAATTTTTTTCAGATTTGGCCATCGTCTAATTGTACTGTCTCTGTTTTCCAAAAGCACCTGGTGAGAGTTTAGTGATTCACTAAGCAGTCGTGGATAGTAATTCAGTCCTAAGCGCAGAGAAGTTCCTTCAGGTGCTGGTTGTAATGTGAAGAATTCCCGTGCACAGTGCAGACAACCAAATGGGGAGTACTACCGGGCACCAGGCTCAGAGGTTCTCCCAGGAGAGCCACCAAGTACTTGGTTGCCAAAGCAACTACTCCCAGCAAGCACAAAACAACTTGCTAGCATGAACAACATAAAGACTGCAAAACATACATTAAGACACCAAGGTTATAGCCTGCTTTAGGGGGTGGAGGAGGAGCTGGAAAGCTCAGGAACTGAATTGAGTTTGGGTGAGCTTTATGTAGGGAAAGTCTACCCATGGACACTAAGCACACAAAAGAACCATGCAGAAGCAGCTACTCGAGGACGGGCACTCCCAGGATGACAGGCACGAAGGCAGGTGGCTTCCTGTATCAGCCCTCATCTTGCTTGCAGATGTGGCTAACTGAGTCAGCACGAGGAGCACACTTGGTACAGAGCTTCCAGCCCCTTCCTGGGATGGTTGACTGTGAGCTCAAACTATCATCAGGTAAGCAGAGAAAAAAAAATCCCTTGGCTGACATTTGTTCTAAAAGCTCAAAGCTCCGTACCATGCTTTCGCATCAGCTGAGTCACCCAGTTCAGCAGCTTTCTGTGCTGTGAATTAACCTCAAAGGACAGACTCAAGGCTGACATCTATAATGGTCAGAGGTCCATCACTCAGGCTTGATTTTTTTAGGTCTTTGATGAAAACCCAAAATACCAAAGAAAAATGTAAATAAGGCTTTAGAGGTCTCACTGGCTGAAAGGACCCTGCCCAGCCAGACTGCAGGGATATACAGCCAGCAGATGTGCCATCCAGAGTGACTGTTAAGTACCAGATCAGACTCTCGTCCACAGACCTGCTCTGGGCACACCTTGCTGCGCTGGGCCAGTGCTTCATATGTCTGGTGCCAGCAAAGGCAATTCTCTGGGCTCATGGACGTGATGCGTCGAACAGTCTTCACACTCGAGAAGTACAGAGTGACTAGGGCAACCTGCCCCCCAGCAGATCTCTGGAACATTGCTGTCCCACCCACATGGTCCTAGGACAAGAAGCAGGGACCAGGAAGACTGCTTATTGGGGTACCACCCTCGAGCTGCCATGTTCACCAAAGCTGCTTACAGCAAGAAAGGAGGAGGGGTGAACCTGTGAACACCAAGCCGTCATGACAGGCATGCTGAAGAGCATGGGTGCAAGTCCAAGAATCCAAGACTGCCCCTGAGGTTCGGAGATAGAGCTGGGCCACGGCATGGGGTGGCCTGGGTCCCGGGGCTGCCATAGGGGTCAGGCAGACGCCAGCGTTTCGTTCACTCCAGCTTTTTGGCGGGCACCCGTGTCCGGGCAATGAGGACGGGTACCAAGGCCAGGCTGCCAATGAGGAATGCCCACCAAGGTCGGTAGAAGAGCCAGCCAGCGGCCACTGTCAGCAGGGTCAGCGAGGTGGCCATGCAGAAGGCAAAAGCTTTCAGGCCGATGTTGACCAGGTCTCGAAAGACGGGAAACCAGTCCACTGTGGGGAAAGGAAGGGATAAGGCTCCCAGGCCACCATGCTTCATGCCAAGCAGGTGACTCCTGCTTCCTGGCTGCCCAGTAGGGGGAGGAGAAGGGCACTGCCATGGGAGGTGTGCAGTTTTGAGCAGGCTCCCGAGCCCAGAGGGGAGGAGGGGTCCTGGCCCTGCATGGGGCAGCTGAGTACCCTAAGCTGACTGCCCTGCACACCCCAGGGAGACCTAAATACCCTCTCCTGCATGTGTACAGCAACAGGGCTTACTGGGCCTGCCAGGCCAGGCCTGGGCTAGCCTCATTTGTCCTGCTCACTGCTTGGCACCAGCTGCAGCAGTGTGTGGTGCTCATTAAGGATGGAACAGCGTGTGAGCACCTCCTGCTGCAACTTTCTCCAGCCCTGCAGGCCAGTCCCATACAGGGAAGAACTAGGGCACAGAATGCCGGATTGGGAGCATGACACCAACTAGGACTGAGGCTCCAGAGGAAGCGGCCTGTCTCCACTCCCATAGCCAAGATCTCCCTGCAGTCTGGCTGGGGACACTGCAGCAGTGCAGAGAAAGCCTGAAACTTCAGTGAGACTGAAGCCTGAGGAGGGCCTGGCCTGAGCATCCACAGCCCAACCGGACAGATTTCCCACCAAGTCTAGCTCAGCCCACAGGCTGCAGCCTTCTCCCCATGGCTGTGCAACTGCAAAGGAAGGAAGGAGGGAGCAAATGGATGGAAGGAGGGAGCCCTTTTCCACCACGCTGGCCTCTCCCACTTATCAGAGGGAGAGATGCCCCAGTCTCTGCACCAGGGAGTGGCCCTCAGGCCAGGACAGCTCACAGCCCCAGGAACAGCGTGAGGGGCTCCCCCAAGCTCCACCTCCACACCTACCCAGGGTGTAGAGGATCCGCGTCATGAGGTTGAGGCCCATGAACATCGCCATCCAGCCGGCCGCCCGCAGGCCCCAGGTCTTCATGGAGTTGCTCCTGTGTTCTCTGCGAAACACCTCCTGCAGGGTAGGGAGACGAACATCAGGTGCCTGGTGGGCAGGACAGGAGCTACGGGGGCTGTGCCAACTGAAGCCATCGCCACCTCTGGACAGGCCAGACAAGGGCGACCCCTGCCCTGTCCAAGTCCCTCTGTCTGTCAGCTGCTGCACTGCGCAGCATGGGAACTCCGGGGGAGGCGCCAGTCTCCGCTCAGCCTGGGCTCATGGCCCCCAGGAGGAACCCTCGTCACAGCACTGTGCCCTCTCCGTGCACACAGTGGGGTCTTTATAGGCTGGCACTGTCTCTTCACGCTGCCTGGCCGTTCCTTCTCCATCTCCACTGCTCTCCCACGCCCTCCTGGCCTCTCGTGCTCAAGTGCTGTGACTGCTCCTGTCCACACCCCACGCCCACCACCTGCACCCCAGTACCTGCACTGCTTCTGAAACAACCCATTTGGTGTCCTACATGTCCAGCTCACAGGAGAGCTTTGCCTGCCTTGCTTCTCTGTCTTCTCCAGTTCAGCAAACACCCAGCCCATCACACTGTCCCTCAGGGACATCCATGCCATCCACAATCCATGCCATCACTGTCCCTCAGAGACCACAACACAGGCTTCTGGTTGGTCACACCACACCCTTGCTGACTTGCTGCCTGACCCTGGCCCCTCGGGCTGTGCATCCTAAAAAGGCAGAGGGTGACGCCACTGCTGGGCCTCTGCACCAGTGCACGACCCTGCCAGCTGCGGCTCATTCCTTCATCTCATCTGGAACAGTTTCCTCAGAGCTCCCCTGACACCCTAGCCCACCCTAGCTCCCCTGAGTCTTTTAGGGTTTTCATGACACAAACACCCCGCTGGGGCATGCGTACCATGGGTTTGCCACCACTGCCCTAGTCTAACCAGTGCCCCCGCCTGCCAAGATCTACACCCACCACAATAAAAATGTACAGCACTCATTGCTTAATAGTTCTCTTTCACTGCCCTACAGGTTTGACATGCCCTTTAAACACTTACTCCTCAGAATAACTCAGTGGGGTGGCAGCACATTCCCACTTGAGCAGGAGGCACCAAGGCTGAGAGAACAAGGCATGTGCAGTCTCAGCCACCGCAAGCATGGCTCCCCTGGCCCCGTCCTGTGCTGGAGTCAGGGCACCCAGGTCTCTCGTGTGTGGGGGGGGATGAGGTGGCCCAGGGGATGAGGACACCTGCCTGGCCCACAGCAGCCATCTTCCCTCAGCCATAGGCCCCTCACCCGTCTTGGGACCTAGTGAGACCTGGGGCTCCACCCAGGAGGCAGGAAGTCAGGAACTGAGCAGGAGACAGACCAGGCCTGACGGGGAGTCCCCGAGCGGCCGAGCCTGGTGACTGGACACAGCGCATCCTGGTCAGGTACAAGGAGCAGCGGTGCTGCAGGCTAAGAGGCCAACAGGGATGATGACAGGTGGCAGTCACACGAGGGAAAGGTCACGGCAGACCCCTGTGCCGGCGCCTAACCCCTGCTACCTTCTGGATGGGAATCCTGCGGTGCTATGAAGGCCTGTAGTGATGCCATGTCCATGTCCACCAACAGCAAGGACGGAGCATGACATCTGCCTAGCACTGCGCTCCCCTCCTCAGTGTTGGGTGCTATGTGGTGGGAAAGGGACTTGTGGTGGCTTAGGGACCCCCTCTGCGTGTTCCAGCACAAGCCCCTCCGCTTCCCTCCAGATGCCTTGGAGGAGGACACACAGGGTGGGCACGCCTGGTGACCTCCAACTCCTCCAGGGTGGACCCTGCGCCACACGTGGGACCCTCACTGGAGAGGCCCTGGAACCCTCAGCCTGACCCCAGGGGTAGCCCACGGTATCAGCGGCTCCGGCCTCGTGACCTCCACAGCACTGCCCACTGTTGCCCCCCAGTGACTGCTGTCCTGCACGCCTTCCCTCCCCTTCCTTCTCCCAAGTCGTGGCACTCACTGTCACCTCTCCTGGCCGGGGATCAGGAGGAAGGCAGGCAGCACAACTCACCTCTGCAGAGAAGTCCCCGTGGTGCAGGAGAAGCAAGGTCTCCCCCGACCGGGTGGAGTAAGGGACGAGCTGGTCACCCCGCTGCCGGGCAATCACTGTGACCTGGCCAGAAAAGGTGTGTCAGAGCTGAGGGGGATTCAGGGGGTGACACCGCTACCCACGGTCCTTGTGACCCAGGGAACCAGTGAACAGCTTTCAGACTCATCTCCTTCCCAGGGGACCCCAGTCCTGGAGCACCCACAACTCCGGGGTGAGGCAGGGCAGGAGCTGGGCCATGACAGGATCACATGTGGTCTGGATAGAGAAGCTAACTGTGGGCAGCACCTGCGGCCACTGCATACCCAACCTGTGTGACACAGCAGATGGGGCAGCCAGGCCCTAGATAGGGCAGGAACGAAGGCCAAGGACTCACAGCTCAGAAACCAGAGCGGAGAAGGGGCCGTGTGTCATTGGGAGGACTCGCTAGGAGGACCCTTGAGAACTGTGCTGAGCCTTCGGTCTGTGGCTGGCTACGGGGCCCGGGGGTGCAGGGCAACTGCATGTGGGAGCTGCACCTCCACAGGGAGCCTGCAGTGCCCAGCCCTCTCCCCGAGTCTGAGCCTTATACACCAGGAGCCCCAGCTGACCAGTGCTGCCCAGGGAAGCCAGGTTACCACATGGGCCGGGCCCAGGTCGGGGTCATCGCTGCTCAGTCCTGCATAGGAAAAACAGACGCGCAGGTCTCCCACCTGGGTGCAGAGGGGTGTCAGGGTGAGGTGGACGCACTGGCCTGGCCAGTCCCCATTCACGCTCCCCCTGCTTCCACCTTGCCCACTGCTGCCCAGAAGTCCCCTGTCCCCGTCCCCCCAGTCATCCAGCTGCACAGGTATGGCTGGTGTGGTGCCTGCTCCCGTACCTCCGGGTACTTGGGGTTTTCACTGTGGTAGAAAAAGTCCCCCCGGCGGATGATGTCCACCTGGGGGTCCTCCAGCTTGGCCAGGCTGAGTGGCTTGAAGTTGTCGATTTTGTCTATGAGGCCTGAGGGAGGCAGAGTGCTCAGAATCACAGTGCACCACACGATTCCCCTGTCCGCAGACCCATAGCCGCACGCCTTCCCACCCGTCCAAGGGGCTTGGCCATGGCAATCTCCCACCCAGTGTCCCCCTGCCAGGGCATCCCTGTGTCCCATGCCAGCCTACTTGGGCGTGACCTTGGTCCCCTGCTCTTGCCCTAAGATCACAGCCATCACTGCCCTCCTGGACTGGGGACTCCCAGTAGGCAGGACGTGGTGGCAGGCATCTTTGAGCAACAGAGGCCAAGGGATGACCAGGCCAGCCCCAGACGCTGCCTCTTCCCTCCCTTTGACCATCTGGGGGCCCAGGCTCACTGTGGCTGAGAGAGCCGTCCTGTCCCTGGGGACTTCTCTACACAGGTACAGGTGGGCGCCCTGGAGGAGCTCAGGGACGAATCCCTGGCTCACACGCCATCCTCCAGGGCCAAGTACCGGGCCAGCTTACCTGCCGAGAGGAAAAACCTGCCAATCTGGACAAAGGGGGCAGTGGCTGTGAAGGACTCCACCGCCATGGCACTGTGGGAGGGAGACGGCGTCAGTCAGGGTCTCCACCCTGGACTGCTGTCCACCCTCCCTGGCTGAGCACCTCACTCTATCCCTGTCCCCCAGTGCTTCAGACCCGCCTGCCCACACCTGATGGCCTGTCCCACACCACCAGTCCCCAGATGAATCTCTCCCGGACTTGATGCCCCTCACAGCCCCTTCCAGTCCTCGGTGCAGCTGACCCTGACCACCCTCCCAGCACAGTTCTCTTGCTGTCACTGTACATGGGCAGGCTCCACTGGCCCTCTGCCCAGGCCAGACATCTCTTGCCTCTAGGAAGCTCTCCTTGGTCACTCTCCCACCAGGCTACTGACAGCGAAATGCTTCCCCCACCATGGTACACGTGAAACCCCTGGGTCCTCCGCCCACGCCTTGAGTTGGCGGCTTCATTGAGGGGACCTTGTCCGGGGATGGCAAGGATCAGGTCTTGCTCTCCATTCCCAGGGTCTGGCACAGGGCTTGGTCTCAAAGCTATGCCATGCATCACCCCCCAGGAGGAAGCGCTAACTCAGTCCTGTACACTCAGGTGTGGACATGGGGGCTGGGGCCCAGCCAGCAGCAGGCAAGGCCCACACGCACCTGGGGTTTTTGTGGCCAATCTCCCGGTCGAAGTTCCTACTGTTGACGATGTCTGATCGCCACTCGGTATCTGTGAGGAGAGGACAGCTCAGAGCTGGGGTGTGTGTGACTGGGTGGCCAGCCTGGAGGGCAGGGCAGTGCCTGGGGAATCCCACCTGGGCACCATAGCCACCCCATAGCCTCCCATGTGGGGCAGGTGCCTGCAGGCCGCACTCACTGTAGGAGTATCGTGTCTCCTTCTTCACCTGCCCGTCCTCAGTGTACTCCCTGCAGTGGGGCACAGGGAGCCGCTGTGTCGGCCTGACTCACAGAGGTAGCTCCAGACAGAAGCCACCCCAGAGCAGAGGTGCCCAAGGCCCCACACCGCACAGCAGCTGGTGCCAGGTGCTTCCACCCCAACAGAGCTGCTCTGCCCTTTCTCAACCCAAGGTGATTTCCATGCAGTCCAGGCCTCTGGGCCTGGGTCACCCTGTACCCTCTATGCCTGGAAGATCCGGGGGAGCCCAAAGCTGCCTTTTCCTGGCTCCCTGCCACACCCATCCAGTGTGACCTCAGGTGACCTACCTGGGGACAAGGAATAGGACACATGGAAGCTACCCTGCCTGCTCCAGGAGCAACGGCAGTGGAAGCCACACAGGTCTAGGTGAGGTTGTCTGAGGTCTTGACCCAGTCATGCCTCAAGCTTGAGCAGTTGGAGAGGAGGGAACAGACCAATTTCCCTTTCTCTGAGCAACTCTGCTACCCTGTAATGGACTTTTGCCACCTCCCAATTAAAGGTTGCTGGCTGTGAACTTTGGAAGAACAGGTCATCTTCTGACAGGAAGATGCTGTGCTCTGAGTTCCAGAGTGACAAGATGACCCCAACGCTGCTCCTCCTTTCCCATGCTGACTTCCACTTCCGACGCCTGCCTCACCTGGACTCCTCGGTCTCCACCCACTGGTACATCTCGACATGCCTCCGCAGCTTCACAGCCGGAAGATGCACCCCATAGTTTGGGTCAGACAAGAGCTTCAAAAAGAATCCAACAGAACACAAAGGTCAAGACAAGGCTGCCATGGGCCCAAAACCCCTGGCTCAGGAAAGTCAGAGTGGACCAGATATAAAGAGAAGAGGACAAAAATGGAGACCCTCAGAGCTACTTCCAGAAAGACAGCCAAGTGAGGCTGCCCGCCCTGCATTCCTGACACCTAACATGGTGACCTCAGAGAAGGACCAGGCTGCAGGGGCTAGGAGCAGGCCACCAGCATCGTGACAGTATCCAAGTCTCCCCAGGCCCGCCACACTGTTTCTGGTCAGGAGAACACCTGCCAGGGAGAAAGGCCCGGCACACACCAGCTGCCGTGCACCGGTATGCAGTCTAACCCCACTCAGCCCTCACACTGGCCACGTGCACATCGCCCGTCACCCTCAGCTTCCCGACAGCGATGAGCAGTGGAAAGGCCATGTAGCTGCCCCCAACCCAAACGCCAGCGGCTGCCGGCACTGCCGCACCTACCTTGGACGTCCGAAGCGCCCCAATGATGTGCACCAGCCTGCCCTCGTTCTCAGGAGCCACACTGTGAATGCTGTCCGGGGTCACCACCAGTGACAACCCCTCGGCCAGTGAGGTTGCCGTCTTCAGTGCACGGCCCTGCATGGGGGCAGGTTCACGACTCAGGCCTTGGGGAGCCCTGAGACCTGTCACCCCACTTTACTGCTGGGAAACTTCAGTCCAGCAAGTGTGGACTCAGAGCTGGAACCCAGGATTCCTGCTTGCCCAGTCCCACCAGCCTCAGCACTGCCCCCCTGCTGAACTCAGCAGGGACTACTGCCCACCCTGACCCTTCCCTCCCTTGGGCTACTCCCCGCTACTCCCAACTGCAGGTCTTGCCAACCGTGGTCACAGGGTTGGCTCAGGGAACTGAGACTCTAACTAGTACACTGGAGCTCTCTGCAACTCTGACAACTCAGTTTAGAAAGATGCTTCTCGTTCTCCAGGATCTCTAGGTTAGCCGGACATGAACCCAGATCCAACCATGCCTGAAGCAGGCTTTTCAGGTATGCACACTAACCCATTCCTGCTCTTTCTTACATCAGTCATGAGATGGATCACATTACAAAATTCTGATTAAATTCAGTGTTCTTTCCCCTCTGTAAAATCTAGGCCCTTTACTAGCAAATCCAAACAAGACTCATACCTCCCTGATGCTATGGGGACCTTTGCTCTGTACAAGGGGACCTGAACACTTACCTCATTGGTGAAAATTAAGTAGAAAGACAGCAGAAAGGTCATGAGCCCCACAAACATGCCCCCCGAGGTCTCGCTCAGCCGCTCCAAGAAGCCTGGCTGGGGGTTCGACGTAATTTTGACATGTTCTCTCCTGGGACCTGTGGTGGAATACTGAGAGAAAAATATTTTAAAATAGAATGGAAATTAGCTTTTAAAAAAAGGCTGAAGCCAAGTGTGGTGGCGCATGTTTGTAGTCTCAGCACTCAGTAGGCTGAGACAGGAGAATCACTTTTGAGTTCAAGGCCAGGCTAGGCTACATAGTGCATTCAAGGCCAGCCTGCATTACATGGCAAGACTCTGTTTCAAAATATCAAAAGTAAATAAATAAATAAAAGTAGGCTGAGTTTTGCTGTTTTATTTATACTACCTTAGTAGTTTTAATATGTACAGTGAAATGCATGAAGTGTACAGTCGGATGAGTTTTGATGATGATCTGAGTGTCCTGGGGGTGCCTGGAACACAAGCCCCGCAGGCCCTGTGGGGCAACTACGCCTAGGAGCGGAACTGCTGGGTTGCTGGAAGACATGTGCTCAACTTTCTCAGAAGCTGCCAAACTACTGTACAGAAAGATCACCAGGAGTCATGTTGGGTGTCCACTGAGAGGTGGCTCAGACTGGGGTCCCTCCAGCAGGGGACTCGGATAGGCTCCCTGGGGTTCAGATCCCCAGCAGGCCAGCCAGGGAGCGGGGAGCGGTCTTAGGGAGCAGGGAGTAGTCTCTGGGAGCCAGGGCGAGGGAGATGAGAGCACGAATTAGGCTCAGACAATATCCTGAGGGCCTCGACCACAGGCCAGGGGAGCGGCTGTGTGCCCAATCAGCAATGTCCCTGCTGATGGAAAGCCGTCACCAAGGCAGGCTCTATCTGGGCACGAGACCTGCACCTGCCAGGCCCTCTGCATCCTCACAGTCCAACCAGGTAGTCAGCGCAGAGGACCAATCTTAGGCAACTGAGTGAGGGGCACTGCGGACACTGTGGGGGTCTGCTGGGCTGGGGGTCACAGGGATGCTAAGTGGCGCACAGAGGGTGTGGGGCAGCCAGGCCCTTGCCGGCACTGATAGGTGCAGGCAGAGGGGAGACTCCAGTCAGTCTCTGGGCAAAGTGGCGGCCACGTCTTTCTAACTGTTCCTGAACCCCACCACCCTGGGCTCTAGAAAAGGTGTCCCCTGCACACAGCGATGGACTGACTTTCCACACAAGCTGGGATCACTATGATGGCATCCAACTACCCTAATTACAACAGTGAACATGCCCAGACGTGACACGGGGAAGCCCAGGTCACAGATAGCACATCAGGAGCACAGCCTCCAGGCAGAATTGAGGCTCCAGTCCCAGCACAGCCAAGGCCACCCGTCCACCCTCTGCTCCGCACCATCCTCATCTCCTGAGCCATGAGCAGCAGGCAGTGACAGAGACAGGAGACTCGCTCTCCTGTTCCCTCAGCCAATACTCAGGACAGGGGCTCACACACCTGGGAGGATGCCCCAGAGACAGGGACTGTGTGGGCTGTAACAAAGCACATCCCCCTCACACTGAGAACCAAATCCCCAGTAAACTCAGAGGGTCCTGGAGAAGCATGGAGAATGAACACTTGTAACACAGATCCATTTCCCAGTAATACGCACCCTTGAATGCCTGGCACTCGGGGCCACAAGGAATGAGCAATCAGGAGTGGAAACTGAGCAACACTGAGGCCTTGCAAACGGACAGACCTGGCCAGAATACTAGCTGTGCCAGTCACTTGCTGTGTGAGCCTGGGTAAGTTGCTCCACCTCACTGGTCCTGTTTGCTCCCAGGAGACAGAGTAGTAACAACACTTTCACCAGAGGACAGGTGTTGCTATACTGAGTTCTGCTGTCTCCCTGCTCTACCCCACTATCTGCAGGTCTTTCTTTCTTACCCAGTCTGGTGGCTCCATAGATGTGTACCCAGCTACAGAGCCAGTAAACAAAGATCTGGCATCAGAGGATAGATATCCAGGCTGTGCTTCTCCGAGAGGGCTCAGATCCCGGCACACCCAAGGACCACAGGTGCTGGACTCGGAAGATCCCTCTTTGACACCACCAATAAGCCTGACGCCAAAGCCTGCCCTTGCTGGCACCCTCCCCACCCTGCTGAGCTGGCTGGGACACTGTGGAATACAGGGGGCAAGGATGTGGGCACACAGGGCCACTGACTGCCTTCTCGGGGACCAACTCCAAGTCCTAGGGGCAGCGTTCAAGGGCAGAGTTTGCTGGGGCAGTAGGTGACACAGACCCCGGCTCTCAAGAGGTGCGGGGGTAGAGGAGGTGAGAGGGCATAGGGTCCTGGAAAGAGGGTGGAGGGGTCAGGGGAGAGCAGCTGGGCACTGCACCAAACAAGAGGAGGGAGTGGCTGGGGCTGTCGGCTCCCAAACTGGCTCCAGCAGCACTTGTGAGTCACCAGCTTCTTCCACACCCAGGGCCCTACGAGGAGGTGCTGCTGGTCTTCTTCATGAATACTGGACCTCAATAGAAAGTTTCTTTTTGCTTTTTTTTTTTTTTTTAAGACAAGGTCGGTCTCGCTCTGTAGTCCAGGCAGGACTGGATCTCCCAGCGACCCTCCCACCTCAGCCTCCAGGGTATTAGGACTGCAGGCATCCGCCACCACCGCCCGCTCTCAAATAGTCTCTGAGGAAGGCCCGGGCAGAAGGGGCCGGCAGTAGTGACGACCCCCTAGACAGGGATCGCTCCAGATCCGCGCAGGAGGGCGGCAGTAGGACTCGGCCCCGACGCACACACCCTGGGCGAAAGCTCCCTGCCTCCGGTGCGCACACGTCCCGGCAGTCGAGGCTACACAGCTCCAGGCGGGATCGCCTCCCCACCCCAACGACCAGGCTGCAGTCCCGTCTGACTACAAGTACCTGCTCGCCCGCCACCCCGCCGTAACCGACCCTGGGCCCGGGATCTGGACGAAAGGCGGATCCCCGGGGCCCCTGAGAACGGGATGGGGATACGCCAGGATACTCACGTTCGCGGCCATGCTGGGGACCGACTCCCGTCCTTGAATCCGCTCCGCTGGAAGTGGACTGGCCGCGCAGATTGCTGGCCTCTCGCCTGCCCGGAGCCGTGGAATCCCGCTCAGACTGCAGGACCGCTCGCGACTGGCTACAGAGCTACCGCCCTTCAGGGATGCCGACCTTTATGCGCCTGCGCGCTGCACACCCTGCTGGGAAATGTAGTTGGGGTCAGGCGCTTTCACAACAAATTCGCGGTCTCCGCTGTCCCTCGCTGGTGCGCCTGAGCATTGTAGGGTTCCTGGGAAATGTAGTTCCTGGGGCTAGGAGCCGCCTCAGGCGCGCTGCCTGCTGGGAAGAGTAGTTTCCGGCAGGTGCGCGTCAGGCAGGCCTGAAGGCGGTGCGCTCAGTTGAGAGCGGGCCTGCTGGAGTGAGGAGCTAGAGGTCAAGCAGTGGGGCGTTGCAGCGCCGGCGCCATGTCCTACTGCCGGCAGGAAGGTGAGTGGGGCCGGGCGCTAGGTTCTACGGGGAGCAGCGCGGGTACCCAAGGTCGAGGCGGGCGCGGGCCCGGCTTCTCCACAGTGCGCTGCACGGTCTCCCGGAGGGGCTGCTGCCACGCACCACGTGCCCGAGCTCGGGAAGGTGGCACCCACGTGGTTGGCTGTGACCTTTACGGGTAGGACTCGGCGCTGTCTGCGTGGGCCCCGCGGCGATCCGAGGCCAGGGGAACGGTCTGGCCGCGGTCCTGAGGCCGCAGGCAGGGACGACGACCCAGTCACCTCAGCCGGGTAGCTTCCAGTCCCCCGCAACCCGACCCTCGAGGGCACTGGAGGTTGGGCCTCTCACCCGCGGGCACAGGAAGCACCTTCCCAACCGGGAACGGGCGTGATGGGCACTGGGAACCCAAAGCCGCGAGAAGTGAGCCTGGCAAAGCCGGGAGGCGAGTTCCAGGCCCATTGGATTACATGGTGAGACACCGCCCCAAAAGTTAAAAAAAAAAAAAAAAAAAGAAAACAAAAAATTATAGAGAGCTAGAACTCACTCAGAAATAATTTGGTACGTGGTCCGGGACACTCGTAAGGGAATCGAGCCCAGAGAGGGAGGGGACCTACCCAAGGTCATTTATCCGTTTGTGCACAGTTTAAAATATGGAGCCTTTGCCCTGCTCCACAGCCGACTTCCGGACACAACTGCTGACCCTGTGATCGCTCGCTGTGTCTGGAGGGCCACACACTTAGCGGATGCCACAATCGGGAGCTCTTGGCGCCCCACACTTGAAGCAGTTTCTCACGTCCTGTTGTCTGTTTCTTCTGAATTTACCTTACCTTTTCAGGTAGGAAATTCTGAGCCTTTGGGGTAAAGAAGCTGTGCTGGTAAAACCAACTCACAGGATCCATAGGTTCTCTGGGAAAGGAGGGGCTGGTGGCCCTGTCTGACAGCATGACCTGGAGCCCTGACCTGGTTCCTAGTCTGGGGGTGAGAATTGAAAGCAACTGTCAGTTAGGCCTTCCTTAGATATCCCCAGCCCTCTCTTTCTCTGCCTCTCTGCATTACCAGGGATTGAACCCAGAGAGTGATGAGCAACAACCCCAGCCCCTTTTTATTTTCTAATTTTGAGGTGATCTTACAGAGTTGCCCTTGAACTTGCAATCCTCCTGCCTCAGCCTCACAAGTAACTAGGACCACAGAATAGCTGGAATCTCAGGTTCATGCCACCACTCTTGGCAGTTTTTTCTTTCTAATGCAGAGTCTACCTTGTCCTGGTCAGTCAACAAATGTTTATTGAATGTGTGGTGAGTCAGCCACCGGACATAGAGTAGTGAGCAAGGTGACACTTTCTCCGCCTCCCTGACATGGTGGAAGAGATGACGTGAGAACTGGAAAGTTGCAAAGAGTCAGAGATTGTTTCAGGTGCCTCTTTCTTAGAACAGCTTCCTGTCTTCTGACCGTTTGTACACTACCTTCCAGAAACACCCCTTGCCTTGTAACTTTGGCTGTGGGGCTCCTGAGATGTCATTCATCCTTTACCCCTGGCAACCTCTGACAGGGGTCTTGCCCCAGGGCAAACCCTTCTTGATGGAAATCTCACTGCCCACCAGGCTTCTCCATAGAATTCCTATGTGGTATTCAGCTGTGACCACTAAGTCCCACACAGAGTGGAGCTAATGAAGACTGAGCTAAACCTCTGCTATTGTTTGCATCCTGAGCATGCCCCCAAGGCCCCTGTGTGAAAGGTGTGGTCTCCAGGGTGGCACCATTGGAAAGTCAGGGACCTTAGGGGAGATCTTAGTCACTTCCTGACATCCCCGCCCAGCACCCATCAGTGGCCCAAAGCAGAATGTTCAATTGACCTTGGACTGGAATCTCCAAACCCTAAGCTTAAATCAACTTTTTGTTGACCATTATCTCAGGTACTTTGTTCCAGTGACAAAAGCTAATCCAAAGCTGGGCATGGTGGCACCTGCTTGTAATCCCATCACTCAGGAGGCTGAGGCAGGAGGAATGCTTCAAGTTCAAGGCCAGCCTGGGCTCCAAAGTGAGTTTAAGGCCAGCCTGAACTGAATAGAGGAAGCTTGTCTCAAAAGGATTTTTTTTTTTGTCTCAAAAGGATTTAAAAAAAATAAAATGAAAAGAAATATAACCTGACTTCTGATGTTCTCCTTACACTGTGTCTGAAAGCCACTCATGTATTCTTCACAGCCCACTGCTTCTCATGATCCTCTCTGGGTTTAGGGTTCCAAAGGACAAGAAGAGAATCTTGATCTCTGTCCCCAAGCCCTGGGAAGGTCTCTAGTACAGACTGAGAGTTCAGCAAGTATATGCTGCCTGGAATCTCCTTCCTATATTTAGAATTTCCTTCCTAAATACTGGGCTGCTGCATCTTTCAAGGGAGTTAGATTCTAAACCTGAAAGCCCTGCATAGCTTTAGTGTTTTAAGAGTTTGATAAATCTAATAAAGCACCCCAAGTCCAATTCAGCCAGGCCAACTAAAGCAGATCTTCTTCTGGCTGCTTGTCGTTTCACCATAGCCACATTGGGGCACTGTTTAGCAGGGGGTGAGGAATGTCCAGAGGTACGGGGCACAGATCTTGGAGGCGCTTGCAGGTAGAGGGCTGAATTTAGAGGGACTGAGCCACAGACTGCTCAACAAAGAGCAGAACCACAGCAGTGGCTGCGAACAAGCACCTCAGTTCTAACTGTCCAGCCTCTGGCTCCTGGCCCATGCCAGGGTTTCGGGGCAGAGAGTGGCTTCCCTTGGGTTTCTGTCTCCGTTGGGTGAGTGGAAGCGCTCAGTTTGTCTCCAGATGTTTCTCGCTTCTCCAGTCTGTGGTTGGTGTCTCCCTTGTTAGTCATGCCATTAAAAAGCAGAAACTCATTCACCTGCTCCACGTGACCCAGAAGGTGGAGGGCTGAGCCGGGGTGGGCCGCCTGTGCTTTGCCTGATTAGAGCTGCAGCCTTGGGCTCTCACACCAGTGCCACTCGGAGGAGCGGGTATGAGGTGACTATCCACATCCTTCTGAGGACCTGAGTCCCACTTCTGGGTGTTTGTTTTATCGCAGAAATGAAAACAGGATTTCTCTATTTTATTTCTCTAGAAAAATGCTTGAGCTATTTTATGAGAACGAGTCTGGCCGAGTAGTGTACTAGTTGGCCTTCTTACAACTAGGGCTTTCACTGTTAGCATAAATAAGCACTGAAACTTTCATCGTTTCTGCATCTGCTTGCTTCCTTTTCTCTGCTTTTATGGTGTTGGGGAGGAACCCAGGGCCATGTGTGCGCGGGGCAGGTACCCTGCCCTGACTCACACCCTCAGCCCCTGTGCCTTCTTAAATGTTCTGGAAAGCAGGGCCTGGTGGGATAGGCACGTGGGACACAGGGTATGAGGTAGCACTTGGATTCTTCCGGCCAGTTAGCTCCTGCCCTGTCCTTGCCTACCATGCAACTTTGGGCTGTTTCCCCTATTGTACTGTGAAAAGGAGGGCAGGTCACACCTGTTCTCGGGTAGCTGTGAGGACCAGATGACCTCTGACACCCCTGGTAGAGGACATGCTGCTGACCGTCTTCCTGTAACCCAGGGTGAACGTGCATCAAGGTTGCTGTCCAGGACAGTGCTGTCCTTGGCCTGGTGGCAGGGACCTGGGCTTTTTCCATGTTGTGTCAGGCCTGTGAGTCCTGACCTGGCTGTGTGTCCCCACCCTGCTTTGAAGCCCACAAGCAAGCTGGACCTGCCAGAGAGCTCGGTTCAGCTTTGGTTGGGCAAGGCCTGGCCTTTGGTTTTGCAGGCTGTGTCTGTTGATTCTGTTTAGCATCTAACATTTTGTAGTCTGTTTCCAGTGTTTTCTTCAACACTGGCCTTTGACACGTCCCCACTGCTGACCCAAATGCCTCCCTAGGCTACACAGGATCATTGGTCTCTGTGGAGATAACCTGAGAGAACTCACTCAGGTCCAACTGTGGCATTTGGGACATAGCTCAAGTCTTCATCCCCATCCATTAAGGATCTTGAAATCTCAGATCTTCTAGAGTCTGCTCAACAGTCAGGAGGGCTGTAGAATTTGTCCCTGTACTTTTCCCAGGAGATTCAAGGACAATCTTAACCATTCAGTCAGCAGATGTTCCCTTGGTTCTCAGTGTGCAAGTGGTGCTGGGTACCCAGTCAGCCGTCCTTGCTTCCATGCTGGAGAGAGGCATTGGGCGTGGGCCAATCTAGAGGCTCCAGCCCTTGGCAAGCCCAAGCGAGTCCCTTACCAGAGCCTGCACTTAGCCCCAGAGGAGGGGGTACTGCTGTCCTCTCCTGTTTAAGGATGGGGTGAAAGTCCCAGAGACTGACGTGCCTGCTCCACCCTGCAGGGACTGCCAGGGAGAGGGATGACCTGCCTTGTGGTGAGTGGGGCACTGATAGTGATGTGCTCCCAGCGTGATGAGACAGCTGGCCTGTCTGTACGGTGCGTCAGCTGATGGCCAGAGCATTCAGGAAGATGAGTGGTGCACAGCTGCACGGTGTCCAGGGGAGGACAGTGAAGGACATGGCTTGGCGGGACCTGGCCTGCTGCTCCACTTCCCCTGATTGGTCTGTGGTAACCACTCTGGACTTTTATTTCCCTTTCTTCTTTTGGGCTTTCATTTCTAGCTCTAGTGTATGGGTGAGGTGATGCCTACAGGACATTGTAAAGTTTAGATAAAACAAGGTATTGAATGCCCCACCCCGGCGTGATCAGTTCTCACGCCCTTTTCTGAGCTCACCCAGATCCCCTGTTAGGAGACTCTGCTGGTATAAAGTGTGTTTGGCTCCCATCTGTTTCCCTGGAGGCTGCAGGACCCTCTGGCAGCCAAGTCAGAGGTTGGGGCTCTGGTCCTGGACTACACTCTGGCTCCTGGATATTGCTCACAGATTGAAAACATCAGCACTTCTGTGACAGGCTCCTCGGCGCCAGGCTGTGGGATGGCTGTGGAGTTCCCCACTGCCGTGATCCTTCTTTCTCCTGGAGGGTCTTCACCCTGTCATCTCCAGACCTTTTGTGTCTGTCAGCCTCAGAGCAGCTACGTGGGCATCACCATCCTGGGCAGACTGGTGGCATCATCCAACAGGCCAGGCCTCCACATCGCCATGTGCTTTCCTCTGCCCAGGCCTTGGTCCTCCTCGGACTCTGTATTCAGACCCCTGCGGGTAAACCCCCAGGGTATAGAAAACATCCCTTGTCTTCAGAGGCTTTTTTCTGGCCATAGCACAGTGCGGGTACTGAGCGCCCGGACTCTGCAAGGTCATCTGGTGTGCCAGTGATGGCCGGGCAGGTGTTAGTCACATTATGCAGGAGAGAATCCACAGCTGGGGTGTTGTGGACAGCGGGTGCCGTGAGAAGCCTCAGAAGTTGCTGCCTCATTTCTTGGGGCAGGGTTGCTGTCGCTTTTATTTTCTTTCTAGTGCAGCCTGGCCTGGAACTCAGCCCAGGTTGGTTTCAAACTAACAGTAATCTTCCTGCCTCAGCCTCCCAAGTGCTGGTATTACAGGTATGCACTGTCATGCCCAGCGGCTACTGCTTTGTTGAGGAGGATGAGACCTGTCACACTGAGGGACTGTCACCACATTGGGGGTGATACAGCCACCTTTGGTGAATTGGAGCATTATGACCCCTACCTAGAGTGTGTACTGGAAAGGCAGGGTATACTGCCTGAGTGGAGTTTTTGTTCCAGCTCAAGCTTTCAGGGGAAGTGACTGCTGGGCCGTCCTCCAGAGCCAGTGATGCCACCCAGGGGAACAATGGTTGGTGGTTTGTTTGGCCACTCTGGGCGTAAGGGTGAACTCTACAGCTCTCAAGTGCTGCATTTCTCCCTCCATTCTCCAAACACTAGGGAAAGACCAGATAATATTTGTGACCAAAGAAGACCATGAGACTCCTAGCAGTGCAGAGCTGGTGGCCGATGACCCCAATGACCCATACGAAGAACATGGTGAGTGATGCGGGGCCTCCTGGGGACCCCAAGCCTTGACCTAGGGCAGCTCCCCTGACACTGCGTCCATCTCTCCCTTGGGGAGGTGCTGGGCCTGTGCTGAGCCAGCGAGCAGCTTCTCCTCACTGAAGGTCTGCTCTTCTTTCCTGATTGTTTGCACTGACTTAAATCAGCTTTTGGGATCTGCCTTAGCTGTCATGAACAGTTGCCCCTCCTCTACACCACCCCATCTTAGAGCCAGCTGAGTGTGAACTGAAACCTCCATGAACTGTGAGCTAAATAGACCTTTCCTTCCTTAATTTTGAGAGTTGGCTATTTTGTCTCAGCAATGAGAAAATAGTAACTCAGTCAGTTTTTGTACTCTACCTACCATTAGAGCCAGACTAGTTCAGCATATTTGTTGGTTAATCAAGAATCTGGAGGCCCCCAGGAAAAATCAGGCTTTGTTTTATTTGCCTCTCAGTGGTGTTTAAAAATGTACCTCTGACCTTAATTTAACTATTGAGGCTGCCATCTGTGTGGATTTGTATTGAGTCCCTGCAGACCTGGGCTGTCAGTTTTAAGTGCCATCTTTTCCCGGATAACTGCCTGTGCAGGTTGTTAGCAGGTGTGCACCTCCATCGGTAGCTTCTGCATGGGCTTTTCAGCACTGAGGGTCTCAAGAAGCAGGAGAGATGTGGGCCATAGAGTTGGGCCTGGCTTGGGCCCCACGTAGCCTGGAAACACACACATAGACAGAGTTAGTCGTGCCCACAGCGGAAGGGGGTGGAAGATGACTGGGTCACTGGAGTAACTCTGTACAGGAACCTGCTGTGTGGCTGTTGCTGGTATTGGTGGTGAACGGCTCTAGAAGGTACGGTGCCAATTGGTATCTCCACTGTTAGCCCTCGATACATGAGGGCTGGTAGCTGCAGGTTCCTGAGCAGTGCAACTTCTGGGGCCAGAGTGGAGAGGTGGGGCTCGGCCAGGACTTGGGACATGGGTGTGAGTGCCATGGCTGGCCATGTCCCTGGAAGGAAGACCATGCAGAGTACCAGTGGGCATTGTAGAGGCTCTTTTAAAAGGTGTTCTCTAAGAAACTTATATGAGTCACATCTCTCTGTCCATCAATATTATGTAGATGTGAACAAAGTTCAAAGACAGGCAACATAAAATTCAAAAGTAAGAGGCATATGTAATACTAGAAATGAAAACCCTTCTAAAATTTCTCCTGTCTGCATTCTGACAGTGTAACAGTTAGGGCTGAGTTTTTTGTTTGGGGGGGATTTTTTTATGGTTCTGAGAGTCAAACCAAGGGCTGTGTGAATTCCGGCACCCTACCACCAAGCCACATGCCAGCTCTAATGATTTCTTTTCACAAAGTGCAGTTGCACTGCTCCGATAGCAGTTTTCATCACACTGCATGTCGTCACCAGCTAGCTTCATGTGTGCATGCATGTGAATTCGCCATTCCATTTTCACCTGTCCCCACCACTGAGCTTGTAGTGTGACTGCATAGGAAGGGCCAGGGGCCATGGGACAGAGTTAGGGCTGCAGTTCTTTAAGGTGTTGGCTTTCAGAGAGCCCCACTGACCACCTTAACGGCTGGCTTCTAAGGCATAAATGGCTTCCGGAGTTTACTTCTCAGCACAAACTCCAGTGCTAGGAGGCGGTGCAGAGCTCAGTTCAGCATTGCTCCTGAAGAGGGCTGTGCACACCATCCTGCAGGCTGAGGAGGGCCAGACTTGTGCTAGGCCTTTGAACCTGGTCCAGAGCCAGGGCTGGGGGCAGAGAGCAAGGTGCACCAGGTGCCAGGAGGACTGAACTAGACCTGAAGGGCACCGCTCACTTTTCCATTGCCGTCTTCCCTCCGCAGGGTTAATACTGCCAAATGGAGACATCAACTGGAACTGCCCGTGCCTGGGGGGAATGGCCAGCGGCCCCTGTGGGGAACAGTTTAAGTCGGCCTTTTCCTGCTTCCACTACAGCACGGAAGACATCAAGGGGTCGGACTGTGTAGACCAGTTTCGGGCCATGCAGGAATGCATGCAGAAATACCCAGACCTGTATCCCCAAGAGGATGAGGAAGAGGAGGAGGAAGAGAAGCCAGCAGAACATACAGAGGAAACAGCTCCCACTGAAGCCACTGCTTCCAAAGAAGAGGCGGCATCCAGTTAATGCAGGCCACTGTGCAGGCTGCCGTCCTCTCATTCCAGAGTGACATGGACCTTTTGCAAAATGCCCTTCTGTTGCTCTTGAAGAAATGTGTTTTCCTGTGTTGGTCTGTGCACTGTAATGTATAAAATAATTTATTTTGATGATCAGGGTCTTGGCCCCTTGACAGATAACACTGAAAAGCAAAGCAAAGGGCGTGTGTGTGTGTGTGTGTGTGTGTGTGTGTCTGTGTCTGTGTCCTACATAAACCTGTCCACCAGTGTCGCTGCCACTTTGGATTTCTCTCAGATTGCCCTGAATTTTGCCTTTCTCAAATAATGTACTGAATGTTCTCAGCAGTTGAAAATCGTTATCCAGGGAATGTTTCTTGTGAGTTGATATTGTTTTGATCTGTAATGTCCCTTTTTGTAGATTTTACACCTCTTTGGGAAATTAAATAGCAGCAGCAGCATCTTCCTTCGGAAATGCTCCTGTGGGGCCATTCCTCATAGAAGAGGCCAGGTGGTCAAGGCCGCCGTGCCCTCACGTGTGGGGTCCCAGAGTTCATTCCTCATACACTTTGGTTTCCATTCACCTTGAGCTTGGTTTTCTAGTCTGGAAGGTAGGGACCTGGACCTTCTGATTCCTGTCCCTTTCTGTGTGAAAGGGAAGACTGGTTTTTGCTGTTCTTGTTTTACTGTTCCAAGAGCCCTGGTTTGGGGTTCATATTCGCACTGGCTCTTGGGCTGGTTAGATGTCATGTTCTTAGATGTTGGGACCTGATTATTACCAGCATAGCAGCCAAAAGGAAACTGTGAATTCAGTAACTCAATTAAAAGAAAGGTGATTTCTACTTCACTTGAATGTGTCTTTTTTTTTTTTTTTTAATTAGATTTTCTTCTTTCGAGGTACTGGGGATTGAACCCAGAACCTTTAGTGGCCTGCTGTTGTCGGGCTTTCTTGCTCGTGGCCTTGCCAGCGGTCTGCTTGGGGTTCACTGAGGGGAAGCCTTGGGTCCCTGCAGCTGCAGAGAAGAACAGAGCTCTCCTAATGGATGGCTGTGTCTCTCTGGGCCTGATGATGTTTATTGTTCTTCCATTACTGGGGGATCAAACCCAGGGGTGCCTCTGTACCTCCCCAGCCAAAACCCCTTTTCAAAACTCTAGGACATGGTCTCCTGGAGTTGTTCATGTGGGATTCAAACTCGCTCCCCTGTCATTGTGTGGCACTACACCCAGCTGTGGAAAAGTTGTTTGATTTTTTTTTGGTGTTTTTTTTTTTTGTTTTTTTTTTTGAGACAGGGTCTTGCTATGTAGTTTGGGCTAGCCTCAAACTCATTTTGTAGCCCAGGTTGGACTCTCAGCGATCCTGCCTCAGCCTCCTGAGTGCTGGGATTACAGGTGTGCACCGTCATGCCTGGCTTGGAAAAAACCACTTGAAACTGGTTGATCAGGAGCTTCACTCCATCCCATTTGTATTTTCTTCATCTGTGTAGTAGAAAAGTCACTGAACTGTTGGTGCCTACTACCATCATCCCTCGCTGTGGCTCCTCCCTGCAGCCCCTGCTCTGGGGGGCGCCCTCACACACCAGCTGCTGTCTGCCCACCACGTGAGCTGCTGTGATGCTGTCCACCTGGAGTTGGGTCAGCCCCACACATCCTAGGCAGTTCCACCTGAGCTCCCAAGGACCAGGCACACACTGAGGTGCCTGTGACCACCACCAAGCGTTGTGTGAGCAGCTCAACAGGCCTCAGGGAAACATTATGTATACTGATTTATTACAAAGGCTGTTTTAAAGGATAGGAATGACCAGACAGATGAAGAGAGAAATATCAGTTGAGGGTGAGGAAAGGGATGCTACTTGCCAGGTAACCTCCACAGGCTCAGCAACCAGAAGTTGCCTTTTAGGACTCAGTTAAGAAAGTGCAGTGGCTTCAGCGTTGGCCACCATGACCATGTCTCCCGCCTTCCCTCTCGAGGTGAAGGACCAGCAGAGATGGAGTTTCCAGCCCTCAGATCCCAGAGCTGGTCCCTGGCACAAGCCATGCATTAGCATGCGGAAGACAGATGCTTCTTATTTTAGGGATTCCTAGGGTTTTAGGAGCCGTGTTCCAGGAAATGGGAGTAAAAGGGATAGATAAGGACTTGTAATGAATACCTGTATCATCTCTTCTTTTTTTTTTCTTTTGGTACTGGGGATCAAACTCAACCTTGCACCTGCTGGTCAGGTGTTTATGCCACTAAGCTAAATCCCCAGCCCTATTTTATTTTATTTATTTATTTATTTTTGGTACCAGGGATTCAACTCACAACCTCACGACTGGCAAAGCAGGTGTTTAAGCCACTGAGCCAAACTCCCAGCCCTATTATTTTTGAGGCAGGGTTGCACTGTGTAGTTCAGGCCAGGCTTGCTCACGTTTGTAGCACAAACCGGCCTCGAACTCACAATGCTCCACCTACCTCAGCCTCCGGAACGGTGGGATTAAAGGAGTGAGCTACCACGCCCTGCTCCCAGCCCTATTTTTTGAGACAGGGTCTCACTATGCAGTTCAAACTGGCCTTGAACTCACTTTGTTTTTGTTTTTTGGTACTGGGGATCGAACTCACAACCTCATGCCTAGTCAGTGAGCTAAATCCCCAGCCTTTTTTTTTTTTTTTTTTTTTTTTTTTGAGACAGGGGTCTCACTATACAGTTCAGGCTGGCCTTGAACTCACTTTGTAGCTCAAGCTGGTCACAAACTCACAATGATCCTCTTGCCTCAGCCTCCCAAGTGCTGGGATTAAAGGCATGTGCCACCATGCCCAGCAATTTTGAACTCACTTTGTAGCCCAGGCTGTCTGGAACTCACAAAGATCCTCCTGCCTCAGCATCCCAAGTGCTGGGATTAAAGGAGTGAGCCACCATGCCTGGCTAATATCTGTATCATCTTATCAATCACAATGCTACAAGTTTCCAGTGGTTACCATTATAAATTAATGTGGTCCAGTTTATTTTTTTCTGATTTAAAAAAATTATAAAATAGGCATGGTGTCACATGCCTGGAAACCCAGAACAGTGTACCAGTGTCCCTATGAATTGCCATATTATTTGTACATTCATGGAATTTGTCCTTTTCCATTGCCTGGATTCATCTGCAAACTCATCCCTTACCCATTTGCCAATAGAGATAAAAGAAATCAATTTAAGCCAAAATTTCATGTCTGAAGATAAGCATGAGGTCAAGCAAAGAGAAGCAACTAAGCTAAGCATAGTGTGGTGCACAATTGCAATCCAGTGGACAGGTGGCTGAGGCAGGAGGACAGTGAGTTTGATGTCAACCTGTGCTGGGTAGAATTCAAAACCAGTCAACCACAGAGAAAGACTCTATCTCAAAAAACAAATAATCAAAAAGTCCCACATGGAACCTATATAATTTTTAAAAATGTAATAGTTACACTCCATTAGTAAGTTGGGGTGTTAAAATTGGAAAATGGGGAATGTACATTCTGAACAGCATCCAACAATTGTCCACAATAACTAATAAATTAAAAATCCCACTAATTAAATTAATATCACATACTAAACTAAAAGGGAAAGCTGGGCATGGTGGCCCACACCTATAATCCCAGCACTTAGGAGACTAAGGCAGGAGAATTGCTGTGAATTTGAAGCCAGTCTGTGCTACATAAGCAAGGCCAGCCTGCACTACACAGTGAGACCCTGTCTCAAAATAAATAAATAAATAAATAAATAAATAAAGCTTTGCATTAAATCCATTTCTCCAGGACAGATACATCATCTTTGTCCTTCAGACAGGTAAATCAACTGGAAAAATCTCTGCTTCAACAGCCATTTATTCTGCCATGTCTACAGAGTGCTTTGCAGTCTGGCTGAGAGCTGAGGGGCCCTCACGCTTCAGTAGAGCATCGGGGTTGAGGACCATCTGGGCCAAGAGAGCAGTAGCTCCTACACCCCCTGCTGTCTGTGCTGACTCTGGAGAATACATTGAAACATCACTGAGGGCCAATTCTCAGTCCTTTTCAAAGCAATTCCTGACTCCTGACCACAGCATACTGAAAGAACAGCTCCTGCATCCACCACAGCTGTGTACAGCCACGTGCCCAGGCTACAGTCTCCTTGACTCCAGCGTTGGACCCTCCAAGTGTCTCACCAGTGCATCCAGCACTCCACAGTCAGCTATGGTTCAAGCTTTCTGTGGAGAATGTTTGCCATCTTCTTGCAACACAAAGGCAGCTGCGTTCTCTTGTTGCAACCTCGTGTTTTGCAGTGCCTCAATGCTTTGGAATCTGGTCTCCTGCTCTGCCACTGTCTGCACAAACTGGGCCCTGGTGGTCTGGTATTCTTTTTTTTTTTTTTTTTTTTTTTTTTGCGTGTCATCCTTGCGCAGGGGCCATGCTAATCTTCTCTGTATCGTTCCAATTTTAGTATATGTGCTGCCGAAGCGAGCACTGGTCTGGTATTCTTGCAACACTTGTAGCACCTGCCTCCTGCTCATGGGCCCAGCCTGCAAATTTTGGGGAGGAGCGGGACCACCCCAATGACTCATCCTCAGATGTGAGTGGTTTATCTGCCCATACTTTCAGTAGAAATTTCTATGTCCTGGATTTCTGTTTCATACCTTTTCATGAACTCTAATTCTTTGCTAAGGTGGTCATTTGAGTTTTGTATTGTTTTAGCTCAGCTATCTTTTTGTCAGTGTCTTCTGTAATCTCCCTGATTGTTTCCTTATTAATTCCATCGTCTGTTTAGTTTTATCATTTTTGAGCTCACTGAGTACTTTACTGATCTGGTTTTTTGGCTCCTCTTTTACTATATGTATAATTCAGCTGTTTGGCTTTTGATTTATTCCCCATGGATGCCCCATGGATCACCTTTGGGGGAGTTTGGTGATTTCGGAGGCATTTTTTGCCTGTTTTCTCATATTTCTCTCTCTCTCTCTCTCTCTCTTTTTTTTTTTTTTTTGTACTAGGGATCAAACTCATGACCTTGCACTTGCCAGGCAGGTGCTTATGCCCCTGAGCTAAATCCCCAGCCCACTGTGTCTCTTTTTAATGCTGATAGTTGTGGGTTGATTATAGTTAAAAGACTTCGTTTCCAGTATGGAGATCTTTTTAGTTAATGCCTGCCTTTCAGTGACACACTGTAGGCCTGGCTACCTGTTGACCTTTCCCCTTGTCCTAAGATCTGAGCACCTCCATTAATTTGGGGAAAGGAGGGTGCAGTATAATTGACTTAGCACCCAGTTCTCCAGAAATGAACCCCAGCATTGTTGATGACAAATAAACAAACAAGATATTGTCATACAGGAAAACTCAATTAATACCAACAACTATGCCACCTTTGCAGTATCAGTGAAATGAGCCACAATAATAGAATCAAAGACAAGCTAGATATTGACATATCCTAAGAACCTACCACTGTACCCATCTTAGCAATAGAAAATAGATCTGTAATTATAATATAGATATAAAGACAAACCAAGTATTGACATACCACATACAACAACTGTAACACCTTTAGCAATAGAAAACAATTCAACAGTAATAGCATAGAATCAACTAAATAGCTAGGGATTAGTGAAGTTTGGTAGTGATACTAGCCAAGATGGAGGAGATGGGGAATGGGAAAAAGTAAAATTTGAAAAATAAAAGGAAAAGGAGGAGAAGAGAAAAGTGAGATAAAGGATCCTAGTAAGGAGTAAAAAAAAAATGAGTAGAATTAGGTAAAAGTAAAAGAGCAAATAAGAAAAAGAAAAAATCAATCTAAGAATGGATAAAAAAGATGTGGTATTTTTATACAATGGAGTACTACTCAGCTATTAAGAAAGATTGCATTGAGACTTTTGTAAGTAAATGGTCACGACTTGAGACCATACTCATAACTGAGATAAATCAAACCCACATGTGTAAATACCGTATTGTCTCCCTAGTGTAAGAAACGGAAAAAGTATATATGATCCAAAATCTATAATAAATACTACACAAGGGTAAAAAACAGCTCAAAGAGCAAAAGTAATTGGGAAGGGAAAAGGCGGAAAGAGCAAAGGGAAGAGGAAAAGATATAAACCTGTATATATGTATACGTAAGATAACTAAAATGAACACACTGCTGAATGTATTCGTTATTGAGAAAGAACAATTAATACTCATATGATTAGATCAATTTTACATGTCTATATCCGTTAATGTAAGTAACCACTTTAAAAATAACGATATGCAATATTGCAACCATTGTCAAGTTTCTATCATCCGGTTTTGTAAACCTGCAATGTTACTGTTATGCATTTACTCTACTCGTTTGTTTGTCTCTTTTGCTTGCTGTCTTTGTTATATATGTCTTTTTTTCTTCGCTTAAATAAAGAAAGAAAAAGAAAAAGAAAAAAGCAAGACAGAACAAAATAAATAAGTAAAAATTTAAAAAGAGAAAAAAAGAAAAAAACCAATGAAGAAAAAGAGAAATGAATGAATTAAAAAAAAAAAGAAAGAAAGAAAACATGTTTTTGAAACAGAGGCTTCTTTCCAGGGTCTGCAGTATTGGAATCCATCAAATATGGGGGAGGGATAGTGAGTTACTATCAAGACCTATTTTTTCCATACTCAGGTTGCTTTGGGTGAATGCTGAATCCTGCCCCAACTTTCCTGTTGGGTGTGGTCAGTCAACGATGTCTCCCCTAAGGTTGTGTCTCAGCTGCCTCCAGTTTCTGTGTCACTCTGTGGGCTCCAAATCACAGCTTCTCCACTAGCTGTGGGTTTGTGAGGAACCCCTCCAGTGACTTCTCTGTACACCCCACACCATGGCAACCATCCGTGCCACGTCCTTGCTCACATTGGTAGATGAAGAAAGAAGACACACCCGTGAGCTCTGTGCTGGACATACGCAGCTTGGTATGTGGGCGGATTCTCAGTAGTCCACAGACCATAATGTAGTGCTTTCAGACCTAGCCCCCTCTGAAAGCCATACACGCCTGACCTGGCTTCTCAACACAGGTAGCAGTACCCGCATGTTTTTCCCAGTCTAAAATTAAAGTCCTTGGGGGGTTTATGTCTATCTTACATTGGCTTTTTTTTATGATTGCCTTTTGTTGACTTCTCTGAGCCAGTCAGTGTGGCAGGGTGACCCCAGAAACTCTAAAGTGTCATTGCCCTGTAGCTCAGTCTTAAACAGTTAACTCCTTCCCCAAATAGTTCCTAATTAAATCCTCTCCAATATGGCAGGCACTGCTCCATATTTCTTTTCCAGCTCTGGCTTGCCATGTGGAAGGAGTCACTTTCAAAGCAAAATCCTGGGTTTCTTGGTAGTTTTGTGGGGTGTTTGTTTGTTTGTTTGTTTTTTGAGACAGGGGTGTCCCTATGCAATTCAGGCAGGCCTTGAACTCCCAGCCTCAGCTTCCCAAGCTCTGGGATTACAGGCGTGTGCTACCAATCTGGTTTTGTTTTGTACAGTTTATAATAATCATGGGTTTGTCTTGGCATTAGTGCTGCCAGCCTGGTTCGTTGTTTCTCCTTGGAGCTCCCAACCCTCTCCAGACTTAACTTGTATTAGCTAACATAGGTCCCCCTCTCCGGGAGCTGACGTTAGCTTTCCAGACTCCTTTGTTCTTTTTCTGCATTTTATTTGATTTCTCCAGCATCTTGGTAGTTTCCAGTCTTTCTTTCAGCTCCTTTCTGATTCCTAGAGATGTACTTATTTTTTTTTTTTACCAAGTTATATTTCAGGTGTTTTGATTCCAGGTCCTGGAGAGACTGTACCTTGCTGCTGGTCTTCTTTCTGCCATGTCTAAACTTTGGAGTGGATTTCTTGCCATTTGATCTCTTTAGTGTTCTCTGTCCTTCCTGGATTTTGGTTTGGTGTCTGGCATTATTTTAGAAAATTCTCAGTCATTACTGATTTACATATTCTCTTGTTCCTTTCCCTGTGTCTTAGTTACTTTTCTCATTTCTGAGACAAAATACCCAACACCCAAGGTTAAAGGAGCAAAGGCTTATTTAGCTTACAGTTT